>PVKA01000957.1:0-59161 GCA_004027165.1 Ctenomys sociabilis
TTTTGATCTACCTAGGTCTTAACCATCCAGCAGAAAAGTATAAAAGTATAAAAATGAAGTATACATCGTGAGCCCATAATATTAAGCTGAGCTGTGAATGGATATGGTCGACAATTTCTTTGAATAACTCCCTATGGTTGCAGAATGCTGGACTGTGTTGGATTGTGGTGTCGAGTTCAAGCACCTAAGGTAGTTGAATATCAATGGAGTGCCCACTTTTGACAGGTGTAGACAAAGGAAGGGTTGTAGAAAGAAAAAATCATGATGTGTGTGTATAGACAGTACAATTGGGATAGATAACGCTGTTCTTCTACATAATTCTATGAGAGGCAAGATCTGCGCTAATGGTGGTTGGACAGGATATTATGTCGGCTTTTAGTGCTATGGTCATCCACTAGGTAAATAATTATTGAATTTTTTATATAATTTCAGCTATAAAAAAACCTGTAAATATAATATCATGTATGCACCTTGTACAATACCAAAACCTTATGAAAACAGTTTGCTATGTATTAATTCATCGACTCTGTATGGTTAAGGTGTTTTGAAACTTTCTGATTGACATTTGTTTTTTAATAAAATAAAAATAAATGGAAAAAAAATTTATTCTGAGGGCCAGCCAAATAACTCAGTGGATTAAAGCACCTGCAAGCAGGCGCAGGGCCTGGGTATTCTATCCCCAGGCCTGCTGTTCCGGCCCCACACCTGGGGAGTGCTGAGATGGCAATTGAGGCTGGGCATGGTGGTATGTACTTGTAATCCCAGCTCTTGGAACACTGTAAACAGGTGGATCACTATGAGTTTGATCTAGTAATGAGACCCTGAACACCCTGTAGACCATTCCCTAAAAAATACAAAATAAATAAATAAAATTTATTCTGGAGGAATTTTTCCCCCAGTTTTATGGCGTAGAGTATTAGCCTGCAGAAAATACTTTAAAGAATATAGTGCTGAAAATTTAAAAAGTAATAGCTCATTGCTTGACTGCACCTGCCTGGGCTGACCCCCAAGTGAAAACAGTGGTTTAACTGCCTGTGTCCTCTCACTTGGAACTCAGTTATGTGGTCCAAGGACTGTGTTCAGGATAGCCTTGATCTTGCTAAGCAGCCCTAACTGGCCACCATTTGCAGTCCCTCCTGAATGCTGGGATTAGCTCCATGCCCAGTACCAAGTCTCTTTCTGACCAAGGAGATAGGTAGATAGTAATGTTGGCAACTTGCTGTGTTGTGAGTGTTTTTAAATTTTTATTTATAGCTCCTTAGTAGATATAGGGAGATTGTTCTTATAGCTATACATCACAGGGTAACAGTTGGTCAGTGTTCCAAATCTAATTGGTGTTTGCACCTGATGTGTAATGACAGATAATTTCATGTTCTAGACAAGATCCTCTGTGTAAAATGTCCTCTAATATTAGATTGAGGTACAGGTTCAGGATGGTTTCATAGAAGAGTAACCTATTACACCATTTCTACTATTTTTTGAAACACCTGAATTTCTTTGGCTGTGTCTCAGCCAATTAGGTGGTAGATTTAGTGCTCTTTTCTTAACGCAGTTACAAGATTGTAGCCCCCGGCAGATTGTGAACATTTTGTCAGTATAGACACCTAGAAACTGTGAAAGGTTCAACATGTCATATGTTTATGAAATATTCTTGCTTCTCTAGCATGCATTGCCTAAACTAATAATAACAACTTTCTGTTTGACAATCTCATATAAAACTTTATTTAAGATGAGCAGAAAGCTTAAGCCTTGTTATTTGGAAAACATATTATGTTGCCTTGGGAACAATATAAAAGGTACATATCTATATCTATATATCCTCATCCTTTTGAAGTTGAATTAAATAACTTTTTTAAATGCCATATTTGTAATTTGAAAGGCAAAAGAGTAGAGACTGTGGCACACAGTGCTTCTGGCTTTGCCTGGAGTGTTCTCTGCATAGTTCCTGGTGCAGGTAATTCTGCACTGGGTCTCTAGTACCTGAGGCTCCTTCTTGTAACACCAAGTTAGCTGAGTCTGGGTTTTCCTCTGCCTCACTCTACCCCAGAGTTTTGGATTGCTTCCAGATGAGCTGAGGAAGGGGGCAAGCTTCAATTGCTTCTATTGGGCATTGACAAAGAATTGGCCTTGGTGACCATGTTCAAAGTCAAGATGGTAAAATCGATGCCCCTCCAGTGGCACTGCCAAGCATTAGAGCAACAACAACCTTTTCAGGACAGAAGCTGTCCATTCCTGGACATCACATTCACTGACACAACCCCAGGAGCAGCTGGTCAGGGCCACAGAGGAGGTGAACATTGAGCTCTCCTGGGACAGGGTTTCCCGGGCAGCAGAGTGTTGTTCTTGGAGCTGCTCTAGGTGAAGCTTTAGGATGGCCACCTGAATTGGTGAAGCTGACCTCAGGCCCTCACAGCTGGGAACTGAGTCATCTGACCAGACTCTGGAGAAGGGCCTTGAGTCACTAGAGGGCTGAAGGTGGTGCACTCTGGGTTTCCCAGAGGTGTAAGGCACTATGGACAGGGCACAAACCCCTAGAGCAGATAGTACTGCCAGCCATTCTCAGTTTATAGACAAAGTGAAGTCACATATCACATATATACTTCTATTCTGTCCTGTGTTCTACTATCTCAGTGGTTTACTACAGCTAGAAGCTCCCTCCCCTCCCCTCCTCTTCCTCTTCCTCCTTCTTTCTCTTCTTGCTCTCCCTCATTCCCTCCCTCCCCAATGCCTAATCACCCAAAAGGCCATAGGCACCACACAGCTTTGGGAGGTTTCCCTTCTTTAAAGACTACATCTTATTTACTAAAAGAGCATGACTAAAAACTCATTGCTTGCTTGGACCACACAAAGTGAAGTGGAATTGTCATTGATTGCATGGGAAGTGTATAACACACTTAATGTATAATTGTATAACAAAGCTGATTTTTCTACATATTTTAATATATAAAGTGGTTCTACAAAATAACATAAGCCCAAGTTTAATACCTAAGAAAACTTAGGTGTCTATTTAATAAGATAAATGTCTTTCTTCATAGTACATGCACACGTAGTACATGCACACAATACATGTTGTTGTCTGTAGTTGCTGTGTTTGATTTGCCAAGTTGCAAAAGCCATGAACACCTGATGGGGGTGCATTTCAGCTGGGCTGACTATGTGGCAGGCAGTAGGGGTGGGCTAGCACTAAAATGTGCCCTTCCTTCCACAGTGTCCCTAGTCACCTAACCTTGTAGTCAGTGCTGGAGCATCACCAACAGTCATGAAAAATACCAAGATCATGTATATTTTTATATGTTAGCAGCCTGGCGGGCCCAATTACTCAGTGTCCAAGACTACATGTGACCCACAGACTGCAGACTTAACACATCTACTAATGAGCAAATCTAGTATCATGATTAAAAGCATGGATTTTAGAGCCACTTGCTGGCGCCAGGTCCTGGTTCTCAAGGTTGCTTAGTCTGTGTCTCAAGTTCCTTATCTGTGAAGTGCCGATGACCAGGTACTCACTTGGACTCAGGCAGTCTATTGGGCCCTGCTTTACCAGTCTGCTGGGTTAAAGCTTCATTCCTAGCTCCTTTCTTCTTACTCAGCAGCCTTGTGTTATCCATTTAAGATGAGCCTGGAGGCTTTGCCCTCTTGTAAGCTGCACCCCTTGCTCCTCCCTCACAGCACCAACTCTGACACTTGGCTTGGTCTTGCTCCATGAGGCTCTTTTCCATGCTGAGTTTTTTGCCATAATCTTACCTCCTGACTTCTAATAATTTTTCTACAAAAATATAAGAGCAACAATTCTTTCACTGTGGAAACTAGTTAATTATCAAAGACTAATTTTCCCTTATCTTTGCCATAATTTTCTCCTTCTCCTTCCTGTCAGTATTTTAGGCTCTGGCCTAGGGCTTCTTGAGAATTCTCGGTGTCACCAGTGACACAAAATAAAACTACCCAATAGGCCTGTCAAATCAAGGGGCCCATTAATTCCACCAGGAACAAATCAGCTCTGTGGGACCCATGCTAATGTTAATAATGCAGTGAATTCACCCAGTACTCTTATGCCATAAAGTAGCATGTACTACACAAGTTTTCTTAGAATGTCTTTCAGAAGGTCAGTCATCCAGGAGTGTTGGATTCAGCTCATAACTTGATGCTTTCAGGGAGCTTCCTTTCATGGGACAGTTGCTTTTGTCTGTATGGCACTAATGTAATAATTACCCAAATAAGAACTGTGATATAGTCTTCAATTCCTTCCTGTGTATTAATTACCAAATAGGAAAAGTAATGAAGCCTTGAGTACCTTCCTGTGATAGTTTCTCAGAAGGATTAAGCTCCATATTGTATATAAAAAAAGAATTCTAGGAACTTATATTACCACAAAATACATCAAAAGGATTTTGACAGAGATAAGAGAGTGCATGAAATGTAAAGATTCATTAACTTTCAGGAAGTTTAAGAGGAGGAGGAGGAATGCCTCATTCTTAATTTTAATGTATTCAGAAAAATCCATGAAATGCATTTTCACTGATATTTGCTAATTATAAACAAAGGCTAATTTCTCTTAAACCTCGTAATATATTCAGAGGAATGTTTGTACATTTGCTAATGAGTGCCATTATATTGAGGAGCACATTGCCCACGGTAGATTGGATCTTCACAGGAATGACCTTGCATAAATGCAGATGGCTGCACATGTGGTATGAGGGGATTAAGGGTGAGAATCTCCATTCCCTTAGTTTCTTTACAGGAAATAGTTAGCTATTCCTTTACATAAATGCCTGTGATTGTATAGCACTGCTCAGTTTATTCTGTGGGTTCTTCTTTCTTTTTCTTTTTTTGCAAAACTGGGGATTGAACTCAGGCCCTTGTGCTTGCCAAGGAAGCACTTATTCCACTAAGCCATCTCCCCAGCCCCTTGAGGATTTTTTTAGAGGCCTCAGGATGCCTTCAGGGAAGGTCGGGTTTGGCTTTAGAATCTGGGGATTGGACCACAGAATCCCGAGCCTGACTGCTTTTTTTAAGCATTCACTTAACAATTGAGCTAATGGGCAGAACCCTGTGGGTTTTCTTAAGAAATAATCCAACTCTGTAGGTCCTCTGGGATCAGGAAAGCACTAGCTATGTCCTGTAGATGGTGTGTGTGTGTGTGTGTGTGTGTGTGTGTGTGTGTGTGTGTGTGTGAGTGAGAGAGAGAGAGAGAGAGTGTGTGTGCGTGGTGTATTGGTATGCAAGAAGTGGGGGCTCCAGTGCCTGGTACTTACCTGCACAGAAAAGATCACTGTAGAACTGCGTAGCTGAGATAGTTAACTTGTTGACTTTTTAGCCTACATTATGCTATGTAACTAGAGAGAGGGACATTCATCTGAACCAAAATTTTGTCAGTTTTTCCATTAGGAAAGAGTAGTAAAATGTGCTTTGAACACAGGACAAACTTCTCACACATCCTCTGAATGGTACTGTAATGTTAATTTCTATCTTAGATCTCTTTTCTTACTTAGTTCATTGCTAGCTTCTGTTCTTTCCCCCTTCTGCCTATTTTCTTTCCAATTAATCAAGTTAAATTATGATCAGAAATACCATGGATAAATGACACAAGGAAAGTTTAAAATTCACAACTAAGCCAATAATTTTAACCTTGTCTTCCACTGAATCTTTTTATGAGAGCTCTTCAAAAATGATCAAAATTGATTAATTTATATTTCACTTGCTCTCTTCACCTCTGCATATTATCTAGCAAAAATGCAAAGCTCCTGGGGCCAAAGAAGTGGACATCTGGCGAATGAAGTAGGAGACGCAGGTAATCTGTCAGGGGGACAATCAGTCCCAGGTGCATGAAAAATTATCTGGCTGCTAAATTACCAGGAAATACACTCATGGGTGGTGGGATGAAGCAGCCTGTGTATTCATTCTCTGTGCCAAAAGTTGCTCCCCATATGCTAGATGAATATAAACCAGCACAGAGGTGAACATGGACCTTACTGGCTAGAGGAGCTTGCTATGAAATGTTAGTTGTAACCAGAGACGAGAAGATACTTGTTTCAGCAGGTAAAGAAAATAACAAGCAAAGAGCACTAGCCATCAAGATGATAATTTGAGAAAGTGTCAGAAAAGGAGAATAGAATTGCATCCTAGAAACGGGTGTTGCCAAAAAAGAAACACATTCAAAGGCTTGTACTAAAAGCACTGGGTTTTTATGAAACGGAGGTGTCAGACAAAGAGGTACCAGTGCCTTTACAACAATTTCAGAAGCATACAATGTTTATTTTCTTGTAAAAATGTTAAGTACATCTACCTCTGTTTTTGTTTGCATAAAATCATTTCTACCCTGTAAGCACTCAAAAGTCACTGTTACTTAGAAAAACTATTACATTCATTTTAAAAAAATAAGCACATTTTCTGTTACCCATGACGGCAACAGCCACGTAAGAAGGAAATACCTGGGCCGTGTGTGCTCTCAGGAAGCTGTCAATCCAGTGAGAGGGTTAGGAAAGCCAGCGATCAGAACAGGTTGCAGCTACACAGCAGAGTGCAGGGTCCACTGTGTCCACCCACCAGGGAGGCTCCCTCTGGACAGCGGTGTGTGCCGAGTGATCTGCAGGTGGATGGAAGCTGGCCCTGGTGGAGGGTATTGGAGAGCTCAGGCAGGATGGGCAGGAGCCTAAAGCCAGACAAAGAGTCTGAACTTCTGGGGACAAAAGTAGTCCATGATGATGAAGCATAGCATGAGGAAAGAGTGGGGGGTGAAGAAACAGAAGGAAGCTTTTCCTGTGTGTTCTCTGTCACACATAGGGTCACTCCTGTTTCTGCATCACACCTTCTGATGCCTTCTCTGCCTGCCTAGAATTCAGCCCCTAACCCCTGCAGAGCCCTGTATATCTGACCTCTTTAACCTTGGGCCTCAGAGTCTGGGCATTGGCCTGTTTTCCTTCTTTCTGTCTCTTAAACAGACCAGCCTCCTTCCAGACCAGGGTCCTTCAATTCAGTCTTCTTTCTGCTTGTTATCCAAGCCTCCCTTCATCTGCCATTGCTGGCCCCAGCCACTGTAACTAAAACAACATTCCAGGTCATGCTCTGCAGTACTATCTTAACTCAACACCTTGCAGTCCTGAAATTCCTTTTTAATTTATTTTTAATTGATGTGTAAAATACAAGGTTTCTATATCCATATATATTATGTAACAGTTAGATCAGAGTAAGCAATAAACAGTTATCATTTCTTTACAATGGAAACATATGCGTACTTCCATATAGTACATTAGTGTTACCTGTAGTTGCAGAACTCCTGATTCCTATCTAACTATAGCCGTTGATCAGTCCTTGTTCATCCTCCCACTTCTCTCCCTCACCTCTGGTAGCTACCAGTCTACTCTCAACTTCTACATGAACTTTCTTAAATGCCATATATGACTGGAATCTCACAGTGCTTATCTTCCCATGCCTATCTTATTTCACTGAACAGCGTGATCTCCAGTTTCATCCAGTTGTCACAAATGGCAGGACTTCATTATTTTTAATAGACATATGTTGTTCCATCATATATAGACATCACATTTCCTTTATCCACCACTCAGCTAATAAAGCACTTACATTGTTTCCATTTATTTTTCTTTTATATTTTAGGAAAGGTTCTACAGTGTGTTCAGGGTCTCACTACCAGACTAGACTTGAAGTGATCTGCCCATTTATAGCCTCCCAATAGCTGGGATTACAGGTGCACACTATCACACCCAGTCTCAATTGCCATTTCAGTGCACCCTAGGGGCAAGGCCAGCACAGCAGGCCCAGGGATCAAACCCCCAGCCCCTGTTCCTACTTGCAGGCACTTTAATCTGTTGAGCTATTTGACTGATCCTGTTTCCATTTCTTGACCGTTACGAACAGTGCTACAAAAATGGGAGTACAGACACTTATTTGAAATGCTTTTGGATAGATATGCAGTAGTACAACTGCCTGATCATATGGTAAATGCATTATTTGTTTGTTTATTCACTTAAGCTGTTCGGTTTTTATTGAACATGTTACAAAATGAGGTTTAGTCAAAAAGGCCAAAGCTCATGTCATTGTCAGATTCTTCTTTCTTTGCTTCCACCTTCTCCTTAGCTGGAGCAGCAGTGGTGGAGGGGCAAGGCCTCCCTCAGGCACAGCACCAGCTGTGGGAGCAGGGCCACTCACCCCTACACTGCAGATGAGGCTCCCAATGTTGGCATTGGCCTGGGCCTTTGCAAACAAGCCAGGCCAAAAAGCTATGACATTGACACCAACAGCTTTAATGAGATCATTGATCTTGTTGTCCATGATGGTCACGCAGAATAAGGGCAGAGTAGATGCAGGCAAGCTCAGAGACAGAGACCATGATGCAGGGTGCCAGGTGCAATGCTAGTCACCAGGGGATGTGAGGGCATACCCTGAGGCAGCCTTTGCTTCCTTAGAAGAACCAAGCACCTGGGCAGCAGCTGAGGAAAGGGCATTTCTAATTTTTTAATGACTCCCCTGTATACTGTTTTCCATAATAGCTGCACTAATTTACATCCCAAGAGTACTCAAGAGTTCTTTTTCTCCATGTCTCTGGGAGTGGTTGTTATCTTCTGTCTTTGATAATTCTTTTAATGTATGAGATGGTAGCTCATTGTGGTTTTGATTTGTATTTTTCTAATGACTAGTGATGTCTAATATTTTTTGTATACCTGTTGGCCATTTGTATATCTTCTTTGGAGAAATACAGTGGTACCTCAGTTCATAAGCTCAATTCTCTCCATAGGTCTGGTTGCAAACCGAGTTGGAAAAGAGCTGAATCAAATTTCTCCATAAAGTCAACATTGAAACTAATCATTTAATATGATTCAGTTCTCCTCCAACTCGGCTTGTAACCAGAATTGTAGAATTACATTCATGAACTGAAGTACTACTGTGTCTATTTGGGTTGGTTGGTTTGTTTTCTGCCTTTCTTCATGAACAGCAAGACTTTGAGCCCAGGGACTCTGTACACTTGTTTACTGCTTTAGTCCCAGCATCTATGATGGTGCTTGGCATGTAAGCAGTAATCAATAAAATACTCTTCAGGCACTGAAAGGAGAAAAAGTAAAGACTGCATAAAATGCCTTCAGTGTCATGCTGGAGGCTTTATGCTGCCAAAAGCAGTAGATTTTATGCAAGACTTTGTGCTTCAGAAAAACCATCCTGTCTATGGCCCAACTCTTGGTGCAAACAGGACCCTAGCTAGGAGGTAACAGAGGGTGTTCCAGCCCTGCTCCAGCACTAGCACTGGCTTGAACCAAGGGAATGGTGTGGAAAATAGGTTGGGATGGAGACACAGTCCTTGATAAGGAGTTGAATGATTAATTCATGGAGAGGGAGGAGTCAGGATGATGTTCAGCTACTTTCTTTTGTAACAAGAAAAGAGAGGTATACAGAGGTGACCTGGCCTGCAATCATCAGCTGGGAGATGGTGAAGGACCTTCTCCAAGTAATGAACTGGTGCCAGGAGGGGTGGACAGGGTGGAGTCCAGACAAGGTTGATACTGAAATCCTCGGGCAGCCAAGTACATTATAAATCATTGTTAGACAAATAAACTGGCTTAAGCCATATTGAAAGGAATTAAAAAATTTAGGTTTCAGAGCATAATTTCTCTAGTGTGTAAAGTCTATCTTTGGTTCACAACTAGTTTGGGAATAGGCAAGGTTATATTCAGGCAAATCTGCTCTACTCAAAAAAAAAATATGACAATAGGATAAATCAGTTGCATAGCATACTGAAGGCTCGGTTTTGTATCTTGCAAAAATAAACATTGGAGCAAGAAAACCTGGAAATACCAATGCTTCCAGACAGCTATCATCCATGAAGTTATTTTATATGAAGAAGAAGTATTTGTTTTTCACTCCTCCCATGAAAAGGATCAAATGGCCTAATTAGACATGAGAGCCTTATTGGGAACTCAAACAGTCCTACCCTGCGAATACTTGTTGCCTGAAGTTTGATTATAGCTACTCTAAGATCATCAGAATTTAGCTAGTTAAAATTTTGTCATCTTTATATGGGCTGTATAAAGCAAGATACGTACAACAGCTGTCCACCTGCACAGTACTGTGTACTGAACCCAGGGAACACTAAGATACACTAAAAAAACTTTAAGATAGAGTCTCATTAAATTTCCCAGGCTGGTCTCAGCTCAGCAGTTGTCCTGCCTCAGCCTCTAGAGTAGTTCTGGTTCATAGCATATACCACTGTGCCTGACTTAAGCACTTTCTTTTAAAGATATAAAAAGCATATAAAAAACATATTCTCATTTTTCATACTTCAAAGGGGATTAAAGATGATAAATTAATGTACTCCATTCATGGCTCTGTTCCTCCATGAAAAGGTCCTATTCCCAAATAAGAAACGAAAACTAGTTTTTTCTAGGTCACATCCATTTATATTGTTGTAGTAAAATTTGACAAGTTGAAGCCCTTCATAATTGGTGTTAAGTACAAGTTTATTTTATTTTATTTTTTTTTTTGCGGAACCAGGGATTGAACTCAGGCTCTTGCGCTTGCCAGGGAAGCACTTATTCCTCTGAGCCATCTCCCCAGCCCTTACAAGTTTATTAAGATCCAGGAAATAGTTGCAAACATCCCATGTTTAGATTGTATTTCATCAATTAAGTTATTTAAGTGATCTCTCCAATGTCATTTGGAATGTGTAATTTATTCTATTTTCAGATAATTCAATAACCAATTCAGTCACAACAAATTCTGTTTAATAAAATCATCAGAACCAAGAATTATATGAGAAATAAATTTTGGTCCTATTATATAGTCAGTGTATTGTAACTTAAAATATAGAGTCCTACAGATATCCCCAAATCCTTAAAATCGCACATGAAAGTGAGCTTAGGGGAGTGAAAGCAATACTGAGGCAGATTACTCACTACTCATGTGGCTTTGACAGCAGAGAACTAGCAACAATTTTAATAACTAATTAATAAAAATAATAGCCCATGTAAAAAGACGTACTATTTAGTAAATAGATGTGACCTAACTATAGCATTGAAGACAGTGGGTGGAAGCAGATGGACAAAGGGTTGAGGCTGCTCAGTTATAGAAGCAACATCAGGGCAAAATGAATGAGCCCACTGGAGAAATCACGTTAGTTCCTTAGGTGCCTGGTTCCTCCAGAACCAGGAACTCCGTGAAACAAGGTCAGGTGGTCAGCTAACCCCGTGTGCAGCTGCTGGTTGCTACAGGGGAAAAGTTAAAAAATAGTGTGTAAAACAATGTGTCACACAGTTTTTGTGGGATCTTTCTTCCATTTGCCAATTGTGCATGAATCGGTTCAGGTCACAAAAACAGGCTGTAGCAAGAGACCATACTGCATTGAGGCAAGTTGTGAAACACCCATCATGTGATAAATTCTACTTAGATGTTGTTTGTGAGTGCCTGAGAACTTCCTGTGCGTCCTTCGACTGGGTCTTCCTTGCGCCGGGCAGCCTGCTTTGATGAGCCATGCCTTCCCCCCACCCTTCTCAGTATATTTTTCCTTTGGTAGCAGCTCTCTTTTCTTTTTAAATAGGGTTCTTCCTACCACCTTGAAACATAAAATAGGCTAAAACTTACAATTATTTTTTTACCCTAATGTACCCTGAGGTACTCTGGTCTATTACTTCTGAGTCTTGGAAGACGAGTAGTGTTGATTTAGAGACAAAATGCCTCCATTCTGGTGCAGTCTCTTCCACTTCTAATCTGAATTGTTTGGGGCAAGTTATTTAACCTCTGTAAGCCTCTGTTGCTTATCCATAAAGCAAGGATAATGCCATCAGCTGTTGTGGAGGTTAGAGATGCTGTTGGAGAGGTGCTTGCCAAGTAAAGCCACTGTGGCATTTATTGTTATAGCTAAATGAAACCGCTTTTGACAATCAACCCTCCAAGCAGCTGTCTTTCTCTTGTCACCTTACAGAAGCCCTTTCCTTTGAGGCTCCCTCTTTTCCGTCAGAAGATATCGTCTAGGCGAACCTGTGTCAAAAGATTTTTTCCTGTGGAGCAGGTTAGATCTCTGAAGATAGTCACATGGGTCCCCTTGCTAACCCCAACTGATGGGTCCCTTTGGAGCACTTCCTCACATTGAATTAAAGCAGTTAGGATTTAATTGGTAAGCATTTCAACTTGTAGTAAATTTAACTGTAGTGAGGTCATTATGTGTAACAATCCCTTTCTTAAATCCTCTGAAAGCAACATTTAAAAAATGATGACTGAGATTCTTTTTCTCTTCACTGCTGAAATGATGGTCTATAAAGCCGGATACCTCCTTTTGCCAAATAATAATCATGGTGTTCACCTTATTGTGAACTTTGAAAGAATAGTAGAAGCATGAGAAATTAAAAATTCCTATGGCTAGCCAAATAGCTCAACGGATTAAAGTGCCTACAAGCAGACACAGGGGGTTCGATTCCTGGGCCTGCCTTGCAGGCCCCGTCCCGGGGGTGATGCTGAGAGAGCAGTTGAGACTGGGTGTGGTGGTGCGAACCTGTATTCCCAGCTCTTGGGAGGCTGTCAACAGGAGAATCACTATGAATACAGTCTAGTAGTGAAACCCTGAACACCCTGTAGACCCTTCCCTAAAATACAGAAAAAAAAAAAAAAAAAGCCTGATGCCTTTTGGCCTGGAATTGTATAGGAGTGCATGCTTTGATGAGCATTCAAAAGTAAAACCACTAAAAGTGAGAATAGTGCTGCAGAAATTTTAAGAAAATAAAGACAAATTTCTGCAAGTAAGAAATTCAGAAATGTGTTATAAGATATTAATGTTTCCTTTCTTTCCTTTTTGTTTTTGTGATGCTATGAGTCAAAGTTGGGTCTTGTACATGTTGAGAAACACTATGCCACAGAAGCACATTCTTAGGTCCAAATAATAGTAGACATTTACATTAGCAAATTCTTGTTGGACAACTACTCAAATATATATATATATATATATATATATATATATATATATATATATATATATATATGGTATATATTATATAAACTATTAAAATTGTAGTATATTTGTCTTACTTAATTTTCTCTCATTGCTGAGGCAAAATACCCAACACCCCAAAATAAAACAGGAAAAGTTTATTTAGCTCAGTTTGTAGAGGCTTCCATCTATAATCAGCTCACTCCAAAGCAGGGTGGCTAGGCAGAGGGGAAACACTTCAGAATGGCAGAAAACGGCAAAAGCAACAAGAGCACAAGGGAAGCAAGCCTCTTTCTCCCCAGCCAGGTTAGGCACAGCACTCTTGCCACCTCTGAGCCCGCCTCACATAGCTCAGGATATTTACAAAGTGAGACTCTGGCTCCCTGGTGAGTCTCTTAGTTAAACTGCTAAACTTGTCAAGCTGAAATAGTGTATCACCCGCTATAATATTAGCGTATAAATATATTTCAGTAGTTTTTTACAGCAATAAAGCAGACGATAAGCTGCAGTTCACTTCTTTTTTTACTAGATTGAAGAAGAAAAAAGACATGTTTATCTCATTATATGAAGAAAATACAGTTGAGAGTATTTGATCTCCATGTCTTATTTAAGCCTAGAATAAAAGGGAATTCTTTAGTCCTAATAAAAATAATTTACCAAAAGCCTACAATAAATATTATCCTACAGTTAAGCAATTAGGAACATTTCCTTTAAAATTAGGAAGAAGAGAAAGATTTCTCTGTCATCACTTCAGTACTTCTGTTTATCTAATGTTAGATGCATTAGGCAAGAACAAGAAATAAAATTAAATAATAGTAAAGGAAGAAATTTTAAGATGTGTATCACTTCTAAGGAAGTTATTAAAGAATATATATATATATGTTTTATATCAAATATTACAAAATATGAAAATTTATTTTAAACTTTCTAAGAAGCTTTAAAATGTAAACTAAGGTCATATTTTTAAATAAATCTAATAATTTTAATAGTGTAAAAATCTGTAGGTAACACATAAAATACATCAAAAAAAATTGATTATTATTGCCAGAAGTGGCTTTTGATAACAAACACCTTGGAGTCCCAGGTTTGTTCCCTAATTTCAAAGTCACCTCTATTATGGGAAAAAAATTTAAAAAATAAAAGAGATGAAACACGTTCTATCCAGTATAAGAGTTGAACAGTAATAGGAAAAGTGAATCTCAGTATGTAGAGGTTTATTTTTAAAAATTTCTAAAAATTGTTCCTGACAATTGCATAATTCATTGTTTTAATAAAGCTTAGCTAGCATATAAAGATCTGCTTAAAAATAAATTGGCTATAATATAAATATAACTTTTAGTAGGCAGTTTTATGATTTTACAAATGAATTTTAACTGTTTACAATTTAGTCATTGCTTCCCCCTAGTGCCAGCATATCCTAAGTACAGGCAAAGTGCTTAGTAGGTAATGAATTTAAACTCTTATATACATAAATAATGATAATTTCATATTGAGGAAAAAATATATATTTTTTTAAATTTTGTATTTTTAGGGAAGAGTCTATGGGGTGTTCAGGGTCTCACTACTAGATCGGACTCAGAATGATCCACCTATTTACAGACTCCCAAGAGCTGGGACTACAGGAACACATCACCATGTCCAGTCTCAATTGCCATTTCAGCATGCCCCCGGGGCAGGGCCAGCACAGCAGGCCTGGAGATCTGCCACACCTGCACTTGCTTGCAGGCACTTCAATCCGCTGAACTATTTGGCTGGCCCTGGAAAAAGTCATTTAAAAAATACTGGCCTCTGTGTTTGGTTCATATTTACTCCTTTTCACCCCCAGCATAGCTTTCAGTTGGCATGTAGAGAGTCAAAACCACTTCAGCCCACTTACAACTTTTGCAAACTTGGGATTGCATTAGTAATCTTGTCTTCTTTTCTAAATAATAAATACATCTACCATTTTCCTCTTTTGAGAGTTAATTTTTATGACAATGGTTTTAGAAACTTCATTAACTTTAGTTATCTGATTTATTATAGGCATATACAGTGAGGTAAACATGCTTTCTTCTACATGCTTCTACCTAGCAGCTATGTAATCTTCAAGTATACAGAGTATCTCGTAGTTCGATTTGGCCCTGTGTTCTAGGTGTGACACTTTCCCCTTCAGATTGCTGAGTAAGCATATTGCAGCCCAATGTCTAAGTCAGCAGCATTTCTTCATTTTGCAGATTCAAAAAAAACTTGAGTTATAGGATGGATGTTCAAGCGGTTAGTGGAGTGGTACAGTGTTCAGTAACTCTTCCCTTTGCCATCTTTGATCAATACAAGAAACCACAAAATGTTAAGCAGTTCTTAATATTTTAATAACATCTTGTCTCGCTAGAAGATCAGAGGTAAAATTAGAGCAGTGTTTATTTTGAGATTGATGGATTTATGAGTGGTGCTTTCAAGAATAATGATTCTGCATTACAATACTAACATTTTTTCCTCAATTAATTCAGTAGCACAAAAAAAGAAGCTAGTTGGTTCTTTCCCTCTTTGGAGTTATAACTTTCTTTAGTTGACATGCTCATTTCTCCTTCATTTGAATTTTTTATTATTATGCCATGGCTTTATGAGCAATCATTTCAAAATAGATGTTTGTTGATTTGCAAGTTCACAAGTTTTACTGAAATTAATCGTGCCTTATAAGGAGAATGCTTAATACCGTAGAATTATTTAAGGGCCTGCACAAGGTATGCTGATGTTATAGAAAATAGTATGTATAATTATGTTTTATCTCTTCACTTTGTTTTAGGTAAATAATACAAATATAGGTGTCTCATATACTCTTTGTAACCAAAAGAAATGAAAAATTTTGAAAATCAGAAACCTCTTTTAATTTATTTTTAATGTGTTATAAGATTGTATCCATTTAAAATATTATGAGACTCATTGGGAATAAGAGGGGATGTAAGGGACTTTTTGTTCTTTCTTTAGGTTGTTATATAGTAGGCATCCTCAGCAGGTGGTGAGAGCCCTCTACTTGCCTGGGGTGCACTTTGAAGGTGATTTCAATGTTGGCAGGTAGTTATCCAGTTATTACCCTGCATTGGGTCAGATTTAACATTTCTTGATTGCTGTTTCCATTAAATGGAAACAGGGATACATCACTTCACTTAAGGCTCCTGTGAATCCAAAACTTTGAGCAAAACCTCATTAATCTGCACCCCATTTGTTTAGAGGATGTAATAATTTAGTAAAGTGCTGGGCTGAAGTTTACTTTGCTGGTGTCTGTAAAGGATTGCTAACCCATTGACCAAATTAATAGTGCAAACAAGATTGGAAGAACAAATGGTATTAAACACCCTTAAGCGCTTGAACAATACCCATATGCCTACCGACAATCTAAAGTTGAAATACAAAATATTCTCAAAGTTTTCTTTGAGCAGGATCTCCATCCAGCTATGTTAATGAACATCTAAAATAACGTTTAGCACCTAAACATATTTGTCTAACTTATCACTGCCTTACTTTGAACTGTGTTTCTCCAGATCCATGAGGTTTGGTTGAGTTTGCTGGGGAAATTTAATGTGTTGCTGAAGACTCAGGGACTCATCAGTGTTGCCTAATGATGACTGGAATACTGAGTCAGAAGCCTTAGACTGATTAGTAGCCATTAGCCAAGCTGTGGTGTCCAGTTTCCAGGACGGCCTAGGATGTGAGCTAGGGATGTTGAACTCACTCTGTGCATGGTACATTGTCACCAAACCTTATCTAATGAGGACACAGGACCCTGGGTTTCCCCACAGTGCCTGCCACAGAGCTTTGCTTACAGTGCAGGCCCCAGTGAATGGTGAATGAGTGGATCACTTTCATTACATTCTGCAAAGTGTGGCATGAGGATACAGAATTCTTTATGCTCTGTTGAATAGAAAGTACATTTTCTTCCATCTCTTTAGGGAGCTAAAATAAAGGATTTATTTCAAATCTTGAAATTCCATAACTGGGGTATTAACATTCTGTCACTTGACTCCCCTTAGCCGCTTTAATAACCTCATGAGATTACCGATTTCTTTTTCTCAGGATGTTATCCCAAGGAAGGAAAGAAACCCAATGTGCGTTTCATCAGTTTCCTCCTCCTCCTTTTCTGAGCTGTGATCACACGCTGAAAGCTCCATCCTGTGCTGATGTTTGAGAATCTGTTACCATGGAGCTATTCCCCAGCTCAAAGAATGATTTTATTGCACACAGTGTTACAGGAAAAGAGAATGGTTAAAATTAAGCTAAAAATCCTTGATTAATAATAGAAAATGAAAAAAATGTTTTCAAAATCAAATACAGTCTTTAATACAATACATTATTAATAGCTGCCCTTGTTCACTACACATTTTCTTTTATATGTTTTATGTATGTATTTTAGCATTCTGTTTTGGGAAATCACGTTGCATGTAGAAGACCCTGCTGTCCACTGTCTTCTGGGCATGTGTCCAAACTATAAGTGGACATTAACTTAATTTAGCAGATAAGATTTCCTTAGAGACCTGTAGAAGACTTCACTAGTTTATTCCTACTAGTTTATGTTTGACCTTTGTCATCTCAGACAAAGCTACTTAAAAATTAAGATTTTGTGTGTGTGTGAGGTGGGGGGGTACTGAAAAGAATATAAAGGAATGGAGGATGAACACAGAATATAGAAGCAAATGTCACTTCAAGAATACAGGTGTCTAGGCAAGGCCATGCTGAGGCCATGTAGTAAGTTCTTCAGAGGCAGGTCTGCGTTGTACGCTGGCCCCTGTGCAGTCAGTAATGACCCCGCTGTGAAGTCTGTAATCTTGTTTCCTTACCTGGATGGAGTGACCAAGATTTATAGTTTGTGAGAACTGACAATTTTTCAGAAATGTAGAAAATTTCAATTGTAACTTAAGTACTTCATACATTTTAGAGCACTTTGAAGCATATTCATGATGAAAAAAAGTGGTATCTTTACCACAATTCTCATTTTCCAGATAAAAACATGGGGAAGTTATTTCTTGCATCTTGTAGGAGAAAGAAAATTTAAAAGTACCTTAGCAGGAACATAGAATGAATTGCAGTTAACCCTGTCAAAGGAGTTAAAATAGCTGTTAGGTATTTGTCCAGATTCTTTATTCTTTCAGAGTAAAGGACATGAGTGTCAGCAAAAGAAACCAGCCTCTGCTTACAGGAACCCAGACTGAAGAGAAACTCAGGTGTGGGCCAGTAGCTAAGGTCCAAATCCAACATCGAGGGGCAGGTATATTAGCGACATTTACCTTTGGCATAAATGGAATATTCGAAGCACATTACCTGACAGTGGTCATGGTGACACCAACAGTCAGAAGTTAGAGAAATCAAAGGCTGTGACTTAGTCAGAGAGGCATAGAGGTTGGGACCTCAGACTTCCCATTAATATCTGTGTATTTGTTTAAGCTCTTTATGCCTCAGGTTCCTCATCTGTGAAATTGAATTCATAATCATATTTACCTCATAAGATAGTGGCAAGGATTAAATTAGACAGTATATGTAAATTAGGTTAGCCATTTACACATTGTAAGTTCTCAGCCTATAAGTATCTGATAAGGATGAATAGTTATTTTTGTAAAATTTGAAAATCTCCTAAGAGATACTTAATTGATGTATATGTGCTTCAGTTGTATTGCATTATGGGTACTTCCCGTAGAATATTCTAGTGTTATTATTCCTGGTGTCATACAATCTAAATGGAGATGAGTTATACATCTCTTTCTGGGTGAAGACTTCAAGGTTCTTCTGCCATGGAAATGACATACTTGATCACTTTAAAGCTTCATTCTCTTTTTTGAGGGCTTTTTGGTGTGTGGATAAAGAGTGTTGCACTTTCTTTATTATTGTTATCACCCTGATCCCTAAGATATTGTTTCTCTTAAACCACTGTCATTTTTCTGATAGAGCTCTCATGTTCCACTGATTGAGAAATCACTTCACTTTCCCATGTGGACCAGCAGTCTTGCTCTTGTGGCTTTTGGGGGGTCTTTTTTCCTCTGGGGTCCACATGATCCTTGTGAAGTGCCTATTTCAGTGATCATATTCAGTGTGCTACACTTCTAGTTTGAAAAAAGAAACTTAGAGCTGTTGTGCGAGTCAACCAACCTTCTTGAGATTTCCAAATAATGGAGTGCTATGAGAAATTTTCAAATAAACAGACTTTAGAACAAAAACAGTACATAGACAAAAGGAAAGAAAAGCCATTCTGTAGCATGGTTGAGGGAAAACAAAATTAAGAGTTTTGCTTCTCTCCCTTTCAGTATGGATTGGTGTTTTCTGGATACTTCAACTCTTCCAGATAGTTGTCCTCTGGGAGTTGGGTACAACAAAACGTTTTGTGAGCTGAAAGCAGTGCGAAAGATGAGAGACTCATGTTTTATAGTTGTTGATATGGACATTTCATTCCTGCCCTGAGATATATTTACCTACACAAGCCACTGATAATGCAAAAACATCAGCTGCCAAGCCCTTCTGAAACATTTTCATCTGTTGCTGAATTATATTAATTTTCTCCAAAGATAAATGTGATACAGATTATATTTATTAGAAAAAATTTTCAATTTAAGCTTAATTTGAAGGATGGTCCAACTGAATGTAAACAACTTCTCCAAAGCAGACATAGGTAAACACTGGTGGAGAGGGCACCATTCTATCTTAGACCCAGGGACCCCAATTAAGGCTGACTTCTCGAGGTGGCACAGAGGCAAGTGAATTCTGAATCTGATCATGATAAGTAGGTAATAATTAGACAAAGTGTTTTCTTTTCTGATGTCTCCACTTGATTTCATATTCAGTGGAACACTTAACTGCCATTGTGAAGAGAAAGCACTCTTTTCTTTTTTTCTCAGAAAGTGCTGAAGCAGATTGTCTATTAAAATGCTTAATAGAGAATTCAAAGACAGAGACCTCACTGCAGGAGGAAAAAGTAACTGGGTTGGGAAGAGTGAATCTCATAGTAATAAGCAATTTTACCTCTGCCAGGAAGTTCAATCTCAAAAATTTCCTTGAATGTCACTTCACTTTACATATATCTGTTGTTCCTTGAAAGTATTAAAACTGTGACTTCAATAGTTCATTGATGTCAAGATTGTCTGCAGAGGAAAAATCAGACACCAGCATTTGTGTACTTTCCTAAGGAAATAAACTCCTTGGTCCAAATGTGAAATGTGTGTGTCTGCGAGAGAATGCACAACTCTACAATCAGTTTTCCATATGAAAGCCTGCTCAAGAAAATGTTCCTGACTCTGTTTACCAAAGCAATCCTTAAAACTAGTCATCATGAAATAGTCTAAACTGTTAAGTACATGTACCATGAGCCTTCCTTTTTGGTGTGAACATTTCCACAAACCTATCTTAGTCCATGTACACTCCTTTCACTGCCTTGTGTATCATGAAGTTTTATTTGACCAGCTCCTATTCAGAAATTTTTATTTAACTTAAATAAATATTTACCTCTTATCTACCCTGTGCATGTCATGGAGGACTCACGAGGAGAAGATAAGATGCTCGTATTCTGTGAAGGAGATAGGAATGTGAGCACATTATTGTCAAGAAGCCTTCTCAGTGTGCCCAGGAATACATAGGAATAAACAGGAACAAAGAGGACAGAAATCTCCCCAAGGGGACCTAGGTACACTTGCCTGTGGCAATGCCATTTGAGCTGTGTCTTTCAGGATGCTGAACTGGCATTCAAGCTTCCTATGCATAATTCTCATGGAAATTTAAGAAACTAGGAAACCAAACTTGTGATGTTTCCATAAAATGATGTCTTCTAGGGCTGGCCAGATAGCTTAATGGATTAAAGTGCCTACTTAGGCAGATATAGGGGCTGGGGGTTTGATCCCCTACCATGCAGTGCCAGCCCTGCAGTTCAATCGCCCAGGGCACACTGAGATGCATGCCTTTAATCCCAGTGCTTGGGAAGCTGAAAACAGGAGGATCACTATGACCCTGTAGACCCTGTAGACCCTGTACTAAATACGTAAAAAAAAAAAAAAATGTCTTCTCAGAAATGAAATGTAGCTATAGAGAATAAAAATAATGGATTGTGAAAAGATCTCCGCATGGCTATTGCTAGATAGACATGCACATTTATAGGACACCTTTTATTTCTTTCTGTGAAGTTCTGCAGCAGTGAGCATCAAAGATATTTGGTGCCTGGGAAGGTTGATTTATACTCATTAATTTTTCAGGTGCTGTAATAGCCGGTAAGTGCTCCATTTTGTAATCAAAGACAAACTAAGTCAGAGAAAGGTTGAATATTTGTCTGGGGTCTTGGAGCTCATCAATGACAAAGCAGTGAATTGAACTTTAAGATCCTGATTAGATACTAATGCCTTAACTGTTCAGAGTATTAGGAGGTTTTATTGGAGGAAGACTGAAAGTCAATATTGACTGATTATTATTTACTAAATAGCTCAGGGTTACAAGCCCTGAGCATGCTCCCAGCTCCTCGCTTGGGTGGGCACTTCTGTCGCTTGCCAGAACCCAGCTCTTTTGCCTACAAGGACAAGGCTCTTATAATTGCTATCCTACCTCCTGCACCATCCATATCTCCTGCTCACAAGATCTTTTCTAATGGCGTATCAATGTGCTACTTTTATTTCATCTTTAAAAATCTGTCTACTTGTGTCTCTGACTCCAGAAGTTTCCTACTCCTCTCCCTCACTTCCCAGCTACACTCCTTCAGAGCACTGACTCTACTCATGGTCTATATTCCCTCCCACCTGTTCTCCAACACCTTGCTTCACCTTCACCACTCCCCAGAAACTGCTCTTGTGGAGGCCACTGGGAGAACTCCAAGTCCTCATCCTCACTGGTCCTTTCTTTATTTTCCTATTATTTGTCCCTCAGCAACATTAACATGAGGAGTCCCTTCCTTCCTCCTTGAAACTTTTCCCTCCAAACCCATAGCAACACATTCTCTTCATTTTCTTCCTAGTTCTCACGGAGTTGGATCAAAATAGGAATTTAAAACTTATAACTTCGAGGCTGACCAAATAGCTCAGTGGATTAAAGCACCTGCAAGCAGGGGCTGGGGGGTTGATCCCCAGACCTGCTGTGCCAGCTCCACCCCTGGAACACACTGGGACCGTGATTGAGACCGGGTCTGGTGGCGCTCGCCTGTAATCCCAGCTTTTGGGAGGCTGTAAACAGGCAGATCACTACGAGTCTGATCTAGTAGTGAGGCCCTCGACACCCTGTAGGCCCTTCCCTAAAATAAAATAAAATAACTAAAAGAAAAGAAAGAAAGACAAACAGCTTCAGGGGCTGAACGAATGAACGGCACCAGTCCTGTTAGATCCCACATCCCCGGTGTGACTCCACCTCATCCTCCCCAATTCAGTCAGTGGCAGCACCACACCTGAGGGTGCTTATGTCAGAAAGCTTGATCCGCTCTACCTTTCTCTCCTGCCCCACATGTAATCTGTGAACTGCTTACATTGGATGTGGCAGCACAGCACATCCACAACAGGTTCTCCCTGCTGCCTACTACAGGTCATCATCATTTACGTTTGTTTGTTTGTTTATTATTTATTTATTTATTTGGTTCAGGGTCTCAATGCACAGCTCAGACTCATAGCGATCCTTTTGTCTAAGCCCCACTGTGCTGGGGTTATAGGCGTGTGCCACCGTGCCCAGGTTTGGGGCCAGCATGGCACACCTGAGGTTCCAGAGCCAGCACAGTATGCAGTACTGGGAGTCAAACCTGGGTCCTTATCTTATTGAAATAGTCCTTCCAATGATCTCTGGGCTTCTGTCCTTGCTGAATTCTTCAAGCCATGTCATAATTATCCTGGTAAAACTCACGTCCTCCCCTGCACACTGTCTAATTTACCCATCACCCTGGCTCTGATGGCCCACGCCATCTGTCCTCCTGTCATTCTGTTATGTTGTCTTCTCTTATTTTTTCCTCACTCAGTAGGCTCTAAACTCTCTGGCCTCCTTCCTGCTCTCCAAACCTTCTGCTATAAAGGAGAGGACAGTAAATAATTTAGGCTTTATGGGCCATGTGGCTTCTGTCACCTGTGCAACTCTGACATTGTAGCAGAAAAGAATAGATGACGCATAGGTGAATGAATGTGGCTGGTTCCAATTGAGTTCTATTTACAGTAACAGATGGTGGTTCCTAGATGCTGTCTGGGAGCTGTGAGTCAAATCCCCACCTCAAAGCCTTTGCTCAGGTTTGTGCAATGCCTGGAATTCTTTCTCCTGATGACTGCATCACTCCCCCCTCACCTTCTTCAGGAAACTCCTCAACTCTTGCATTCTTAATGAGGCTTTGTGAGTCGTAA
This sequence comes from Ctenomys sociabilis, assembly GCA_004027165.1. NCBI lineage: Eukaryota > Metazoa > Chordata > Mammalia > Rodentia > Ctenomyidae > Ctenomys > Ctenomys sociabilis. The sequence continues at coordinate 23,227 of PVKA01000957.1, forward strand.
AGCTGGCAGAACATAGATGTCTTATTTGAATTGGAAAAATTAGATACCGTTTTAAGGATCACAGGGGCAGAGCATGGGGAACACAGGAAGGGTATGTGTATCCAAGGGCTGATGTAGCACAACTCTTGCCACAGCTGGGCCTCAGGGGACAAGAATGGAAGCAGCTACAGAATCCAGGGTCCAGGGGACAGGGTGACCTTAGGAGAAGCAGAAGTCCCCTGGGCTTTTGCTGAGTCCTTATCATTTTCACCAAATCGGAAGCTGGAGGGGTAGGGCCCTCACTGCTGCAGCACACCTGAGCCAGGCTCCTTAGACAAGGAGCTGAGAGAAGTTAGAGAGGATATCTGGTGAGCCAGAAGCAAGACAGTCACATGCACAGGCCTTCCCCGCTGTCACCTCTTAACTACAAGTGGGATTAACTACATCATTTAAAGAACAGAAGGAATATGTTGGGCCACATGTTTAAAAAGGATTCAGATAAAGACAAAGCCTGAGAGTAAACATGGAGCCCTTTGAATAGGGGCCCTGGTTGACTCCATGGACCGCACACCTGTGAAACCAGCCCTGGTTTCCACCTTGGCCTCCAACAGTGGAGGTCGCATCTTCTTTCCTATGTTTACTTTCCTCCCTTGCACCTGTCTCAATCTAGCTAGCTGCCATGTTGTCTAGTTTCCCTTTTGTATTGTCTTAATGCCCCCTCAAATTTAAGCTTTCCAGGATAGGAATTTTATTTAAATCCATTGCTTGCTTCTCACATAGTAAATGCAATAAATATGCTCAAATATATAAAAATTAGGGCTGGGAAAACAGTGGCATAAGCACCTGCCTGGCATGAGCAAGGTCCCAAGTTCAATCCCCAGTCCACAAAACAACAAGAACAACATCAAACATTATGGCCTCGAGTATATCAAAATGAAATGAATAAACCTGGAGGAAAAGAGGAAGAAATGCTATAGGAAAGAATCAGAGAGTTGTTGATTTTACTTCATTCCCTTTCCATATTCTTGACCCTTTTCACTAGCTGTACCTCAAAGCTAAATGCTATTCAGTTTTTTTCCCTTCCAGAAAGGATGATTTTAAAAACTCTCAGTATTTAAAATTATCTGCCTTAATAATTTCCTCTATAAAAGGCAGCAATCAAAACAAGACCTTTAATTTAAATTAATGGTTGGCATGTAGAATAGAAATGTGAGCGTGAATGTAATTTTAAAGTTTCGTGAGGTTTATTTTCCTGATGTGAACTTGCCTGATGTTGTGTGGTCTGCCCATCCCAGAACCAGTCTTTTTCAGAAATCTGCACTTGATCTGCTTCTGTCCACACCACATAGGACCTGCTGTATTCATTATAGCTACAGATTCAAAAGACATAGACCACTGTCTCCAGCCTCTATCTTCTGTCTTGCCCTGAAGGGATACTTACCCTGTGGAGAGTCCACTCGGAATGCCCATTCAGTGCATGTTCCTCCTCCTTGTCCAGCCGCCAGCCTCTCCCTGCTGTGTCTTTGGGTGCACCATTCTCATCCCTCATGATCAACTGCAGAAGTGGCGCAGTCTCCAGCACTTCCTCACCCTCCATCTAACTGCACACAGCAGCTTGTTTGTTTTTACCTCCTAAATATCTCCCACATCTGCGTTTTTCTCCTCACATCCACAGTTGTTGGTCTCATTTATGTGCTTGCCATTCCTGCTCTATTCAGGCCTCTGTGGGGTCTTCTTGCCTATAGCTGCACTTTTAGGTAAGTCATCCACAGTGCTGCTGAAGTGGTCTCCCTGCATGCAAAGCTTAGCATGTTTCTCTCATGTGAAGTTTGTTCAGTGGCTTTTCCTCACCTATAACACCAAACCTGAGTGCCTTTAAATGCCATATGAGAGTCTCTGAATTACTACTCTTTCTAGGTCTTTTTTAGGTTATGTTCCAGAAAAACCATACTACTGGTATTTATCCGACTTTTTTTTCATGACCTCTCATAAGTCCATGTTTAGCACCAAGTGTAGCATTTCCAACTGGGAATGTCATCCAAGATTTAAAAGCCCTGCAAACGTTGGCTTCTTCTCTTAGACTGACGTCCCTTGCCTCTTTTCCCAGCATATCTGTAGCAATTCCAGGGTTGCTTTTTGCATGGAACATGGCAGTGATCTGTTTACTACTACATTCGAGGCTTCTTTGGAGAAGGGCCATCCTTTTTTTAATATATCATATCAAAATGCCATACACAGTGGCCAGCACCTGGTAGGTGCTCAATAAATAACTATGTGAAGAGCAAATGTTACATTCAGCTTTGACTATTCCATGGTCTGAATATCTGTGTATAAATGTAAATGACAGGTATGAAACTTCATACTCACAATTGTAATACTTACATTTTGAATAGTTTTTCTGAACAGTTTTCTGAATCTATGAACGTTTGTCTAAAGAGTACAAAAGACAATTAGTTTTATTTTTTCCTGAAGATTATAGAAAAGGTTATTTTTAAAATTAAAAAAAGTTTTTAATTTGTATTTTACAAATGTTCAGAAACAAACTGTCTCTAAAATTACAAACAATACTCATGAGCAACATTTCATGAGTTTAACAATATAGTTGTGCAGTCTAAATTGATAATCGGTAAAATGTGCTTAAAATGCAGTATTTTAGACACAAAGCTTATCTTGCAGGTATGACTTAGGTCTTAATTTCTGACCTGTGTCTTTTTACATGATAAATATGTTCACTTTAATATATACTAATTGTAGCATGCATTTTCAAGCCCTGACGGTGATTAAAATTCAGCAGTAATATCTGAAAACTGTGAATTGCTTTCACTAGATGATGTTCCCTACTTTTGTGAGGGACACATTAAAAGGGAAATGTCCTTGTTGGAGGGATATATGGGGTGATAAACAGTTTTGTAGGTGATTAAACAGTAAAGTGAGACTGAATCTTCCAATTATCATTGAAAGCATCTTACAGCAAGCACCTTACAGCACCAAGATAATTTTATTTTGTACATTAGTTTTTTTAACAAACTTTTATGAGCTTGGTTATAATTAGCTTTATGTTAGGCAATAAGCAGATGTGTAACTGTGCACTTAAAAATTCCTAAATAAAAAATCCAAAATTTAAGTTAGTATCACCAGACCCAAAAATAACTTTTCACTCTTTATAAACTATTTCTGTATCCAAAGAGAGGCAGAGAGAAGAAAAGAAAGAACTGACATTTAATCCAGAACTGATATGCCTTTGGGTAGAGATAGCTGCTGAGTAAAGCTGACAGATTTCTACAAAAAGTACAGTTCATAGAAAAAACTTGTACTCTGCATCTACAGGCTATTAAATTTGGACTTTCAGAGCAAAGAACATCTAGCTAACCTGAAATAAGGTGTTATCTCTGAAATAAGGTGCTACTCATCTGGCAGTAGCATCAGTATTTACTGATTACATTAATTGGAATATCATAATTATCGTAATAGCAGCCACATACATCAAAAAGCTAGCTAACCATATTACTTTTTCTTCCTTTGGAATTATGACTTGATTGTGATTTTTTACCCTTTGACCCCATTATTAAGGACAGTCATTAAAAATGATAGTTTATTTACCTGAAATGTATTCACTTAAAGGACTGGAAAAAGACTTAATCAGAAGAATTTCTCATATACTGAGATGAATGTGATCGTGGCTTCTTACTGTGCATTAGATTCCATAGAAAGAAACTCAAGATCATGTATTCCCAACCTTGAATGGCACCCTAAGACCTTGCGGTAAGGGGTGAGGACAGCTGGATTGCCATTTGTCCTTTTATATTAAGTGGAAAGTAACTCAGGGTTTGGGACAAGGAATCAATGAATAACAGTGATATCTAGTCACAGTTTCTTTCCACTGTTTATATTGTGTTCTCATTTCATCCTTCCTCCTCCACTACACACACACACACACACACACACACACACACACACAAGTGCTTTCAAATGAAAGCCTTTAAGCATTTTGGCCCTTTCTCTTGGGATGCTCCTTTGCAAATTCACGAGTGATGTACTCTCCTATCACCATGGTCTCTTCTAGAATGAATGCCCATCTTAGGGCCATGAGTTATAAACAAATGTGATTCCTTTACAGGAGTGTAACAAAGTTGAGCAACCTTGGTGTTGCTGGAATAGTTTAGAATCCAATGTTTTTGAAACATGGGCCATTTTATAAGGAAGTACAATTAAATACTGTGTGGGATATTATCATGGAAGTTCAGCGAGTGTCTGTGCCCATTAGTGTGGTCAGCAATGAGCCAACTCCGTCTCACCTCCTTGGTTATTAATTGGCAAAGGAAAAGGCTTGATCCATTCACAAAAAGGCACTATGAGTCACTGAGCTCTCCCTCCATTTCCTTTTCTCATATGTAAGCTCTTTTTGAGTAGTATTCTATTAGAATTGATAGTTTAAAAATTAACCGGACTCCCTAACTACTACTTGAAATAGAAAGATTCAAAGAGGATTTAAACATAACTGTTGATTTGTGAAAAAGCAATGCAGAGGGAAGACTGGGAGTCTTTTCTTCCACTTCTTTGCTTTCTGCTCCTCCAATATCAGATCACATCTGCCATAGATCACGAAAAAGCTTCCTATATTACGCTACAGAATAAAGCAACTCAGTGGAGAACGAAATTAACAAGAGTGTTACTGCTGTGATCATGAGATTGGTTCTTAAAGAACCTAGTGACTTACCTAACCTGTGCCTGCTTTTATCTCCTCAGTAGCAAAATGAAGGGTCTTATTTATTTGTTCCCTCCAACTCTTCCCTCCTTTAATGTTTAATAATCTAAAATGTTCAGTTTGCTGGGATTTTCTTCTCTTTCCCCTATTTGATTAACATATATTCTTCACCCATCCTTTTCCTTTGGGAAAGCTGTTTTCTTTTCTCTTCCTGACAGTGCTTCACAGTGAAGAGGTTTGTTTGTTTGTTTGGCAAAAAGGGAGCCTGCTAGGGTGCATTACTTCTTCCCCAAAGGGGTGGAAAAATGGAGGATCATTTTCAGAGGATCATCAAAATACTGAAATTCCAAGCTAAAGGGAAGGCCAGAGAGCCAGAGCTGGAACACCAGGCTTGAAAGAAATATGTGAGCATCTTAGCCACTTTGCATTGGTTAACAAAATTGCCATCAACAGTTAGACCGAGAAGGCCAAAGCCTCACGTAGATTGTACATCCTGTAAAATGCTCTATAGCTCATCTTTTCTGTAGCTTACAATCCATTTTTAATGAGCTATTTCCATTATGCCTATATTCAAAAGCCTAACATAATAGTCTACACTCAGTAGTGATCCTCATAGTTGGGTGTGTAGGTATCATTGAGGGTGTGTTTTAAACATGCCATTTCTGGAATCTTAACCCTGGGGATACTGACTTAGAAATTTGTGTTTGGGGTAGTGATTTAGAAATCAGCAATTTCAATGGTTACCTGTAAAGTGAGCTAAAAAAATTTTTAAGTGAGAAACTAACTTAGAAAATAATCATCCATGTTAATGAAGGATTTTAATACATTTAGTCATTTTTAGTCATAATCTTTATATAACTTATTTTATTTAGAAATAGCATTGATAGATTTTATCAATCTCAAAGCATTTCATATGAATGAATACAAGATGTCTGGATGTTATAAATAATCACTAGATTATTAACTTGGAAGCAGCTATTTCCATTCACAGAATATAAACTTGGATTAAACTAGTCTTTGTTCATTAACTATCAGAGATCCTTGGCCATTAATTTGCCATGGACCAGCTTGGAGGCACCACATGACAATTTGTTATGTTATTGCTAGTTCTCGTTTCAGTGTCTAAGGAAAATCTCTTGGAGTAGTGACTGGCTACCAGGGCTATTCTTTTTTCTCTTCAGGGTCTTGTTTTTGTTTTTTGTGAGTGTTTCATCTTATTTCCTCAAGGCCTCTTCGAGTTTGAATGTTGACTTCTAAAAAATTGTTTGTAAAAAGCTCGGGGAAATCAGTTGAAATGTCTAAACAATGAAAAGCAGGAGGTTAGCTGAGTACTGAATATGTTTCTAAAGGCATACAGTAATGATATTTTTCTATTTTAAATTTTGCACTATTTTAACCTCCTGTCCTATGTAAAGAGATTTGCCTTGTAAATACCCATAAATTGTTTCTGCAATGACATACTGCTGAAGCTATCTGCACATTTTACATGATTTCCTTGTAGTCTCTTAGTAAGGGAAAAAAAAATGAGAATGTTCTGGATGTTTTCTCATGATAATTACCAGAGAGAATTGTTTAAAGATGATTCTACAGCATTAAAGGTAAATAAGACATTCTATTCAAAGGTTTACTTAAAAGGTTTACTCTAAAAGAAATTTTGATACAAAATTTTTAAGAACTCATCTATTTCTCCCCAAACAAAGCAGCTCTTATATGTGCTTTCATATGCACCTTTATTAAAATTTTGATATTTTGTTTATCACATATTGTTTGAATTTTTTTTTAAAACATCATCATTTAAAATATTGGCTGACTTAAATACTTGGAGATTATTTTGCATGTGCATCGCCTTAAATCTGGCACCCTAAGTAAATGCCTCCTTAGGCTTACCTAAGGAAAACTCTTCCCCACTACTCCCAGCTGTATGGGGGAAAAGTATGGTATTTACAAAGCATTAACAGTAGATCTTATCAACCAGCACAATGTCCAGAACAAGAAAGGTCTCCTGAATTCAATTAAAATATGTCAGCATTTACTTTATAAAGGCATTCTTTATTTGTTGTCTTGAATTTTCCAGAGTTAATCTCCATAATTATTATCAATTTATTATTTTTTGCATGTATTTTCTTCCTATTGCTTTTTGTAAAAAGGAGGAAACACATTTAATTAAAAGTACATGAGCAAAAGAAATCTCTAAAAGTATCCACAATTTTCTATTTACATCATCCAAGAATATTATGTTAGGTGTTCAGAACTTTCCCAGCATTGTCTATTTGTCCAAGACTTTCAAAGATTCTCAACTCATTCTTTTACAATTTGCCCTTGAACATTCCTTTTTTGGAAATGAAATAAACAGAGTGCTATATCTTCCTATAACACAGTGACCTTGCTTTGTATTGACAAAAAAAAAAGCCTGTTACAGTGGGTTCTTATGTACTGCATGTATTGATGTGTTTCTGTAGGCCCAGATCAGTGAAGAGAAGCTATAACTGTTCTCTCGCTTTGTAGATTTTTTTAAAAAAATCCTTTAGACCAGAGATATTCTGGAAATATCATTTCAGATTGAATTTGCACTTAGAAACTTAAACCAGGCAACCCTTGTAGTGTTTATCTTTTGCAAACTTCTTATTTCAGTGACATGTGTGTGTTATTAGAGTTGAGTGCTGCTTCACTTCGCTTCTGTAAGTGAAAAGATTAGTTTCTGGTAGTTGAATGTTCACTGCAAAAAGTTTGCTTTAATCTGAAACTTACCATAATGGAAATTGTTCAGTATAATAAAGAGCAAACTTCTAAAAGTTCACATTTAAGTGCATTATTTGTAATGCATTGTTAGTACAATGTGACTAATAACTACCTAATTATAATTTAGACATTTCTTGTCACATGAAGCCTAATTGCCTATCTGATTGTTCCTCAAACTAATCCAGGGCTCATGCATCTTTCAATATCCCAAAACTAGCATTATAGGATTTTAAAAATTATTAGTCTTGAAAACCTGCATATTTTCTGTCTAACTTTATAAAAATGAATTTACAATAATGCTGAATTCTGATTATATGAGTATGAGATATAATTAGGAAATTTTAAAAATGCAGAAAATTATAAAATCAATATTTGAAATTTGTGTTTCTGTTTTAGGGATTCATCTGTGGAAGGCATGTGGGAAAGTCTGTGTGTGGGAGAGAGAGAAAGAGGTTGTGTAATTTATTATTATATTGTTCCCCCCTCATATTATTCCATGGAAATTTTTTCATGTCATCAAATAGGTGATAAAAGTAGAATTTTTTAATGGTTACATAATGTGTACTGTCCAACCATATTACAATGTTTTCATACATTTATACATACATGAATTGTTTCTAATTATTAAATTTTGTTGTTGTAACATTGATAATTAACATTTTTATTCATTAATTTTCTAGAACATCTCAGATTCTTTACCTAGAATTTTTTAAATATTTGTTATTAAGGAGAATCACTACAAGTCTGATCTTGCAGTGAGACCATGGACACCCTGTAGACCGTTCCCCAAAAATACAGAAAAAAAATTTTTAAGAACTTGTTATTTGACTGGTTATTGTGGCTTTCACCTGTAATCCCAGAGCTTGGGAGGCTGAAAACAGGAGGATCACTACAAGTCTGATCTGTGTAGTGAGACCCTATTGACTCTATACTGAATACATTTAAAAAATTAAAAATTCATTGTTTTTTTTTTTTTTTTTGCAGAACTGGGGATAATAATTTGTTATTTTAAAGAGTAAAAAGAAAATATACTGTAAAGAACAGACAGAAACAAAGTAACATAAAAGAATATAGATGGTGCAGAATTTCAAAACAAGAATAAAAATTAGCAATGGTTGTTATGTTTTTTGTATCATCTAATCTATTGCTCAGATTAACAGATAAAGGTATGCAAGACCATGGCCCTGCTGGGTATTTTTTCCAAAAGATCTGAAAATAATATACCACAGTGATATATGTGCACCCATGTTTATAGCAGCATAATTTGTCATAGTAAGTCTTGGAAGCAACCAAAATGCCCATCGCCTAAGGAATGGATAAAAAAAGAAAGATGTGGTAGTTTTATACAATGGAGTATTATTCAGCTGTAAAGAAAGACTTGAGGTCTTTCCCTAGAATTCTTAGTTTATTCATAAAATATATTCATAATTTTAAGACTTTTGAGTTCATATTGCCATTATACTTTCCAGAAACATTGTTAAATTGCACTTTGAGAAATGAGTGCCTCTATGGAGCCAAAAGGACAGATCTAGGCCAAACAGGCTCCCTTAAGCCCTCCTTTTGTAAGGACCCTTCCATAATGCCCTTCTGAAAGGGCACTAATCTCATTCATGAAGGCAGAGTCCTTCTGACCTTATTACTGCCAAACACTGGAGGTGATTCATTGTTTCAACATGAATTTTGGACCTACAGATCTTCAAATTATAGCATGTGTTCATATGTTTAAATCTATTAAAAATGTGCTTAAGAGGGCCGGAGAGATAGCTCAGTAAAATAAGCACCTGCCTGGCAGCACAGGGTTCTGAGTTCAATCCCTGGTACCATACACACACACACACAAAAGTGCTAATATAGAGATTGAGAATTGCCTTCTGAAACACCTCCTTCTATACTTCCCCCTTAGGAATCCATACTTGGAAAAAAAAACCTGGGTATTTTACCAACAGTAGACCATATTACACCCTGTGGAACTCTGTCTCAGCAACTCTGTTTTAGGTAGAGCCCTGAAGCCCAATTCAGGCTAATAAAATTACAGGATAGCTAAGTACTTCTAGAGGGAACTTTGCAAAGGAGAATCTGCCTTTTCTTCTTCTTCTCCTCCTCCATTCTACATCACAGATATGGTGACTGATGCTTAAGCAACCATCATGGTTGACAGCTACAACAGAGGGCAGAGGAGGTGTGTCCCTGGCAAGCCGTTCAGGCTGCTGTATTAGTGCTGGAAAGCATATCTGTGACTGTCCAGCACCCTAATGTGGACATGCTTGCCTTGCATCATGATCATGTTTACTGTAGGGAACTGGTACACACAGAGGACATATCCTAATTCTACTTATTATTATTCTTTCCCTATCCAGGCTCTCCCTGCTCCTATATCTCTCCAACCCCTTCCCATTTGAAGAGCACTATTTCTACTTTTCTTTCAATTCCATTTTTCTCCCCCTTTCTCTCCTTCCTGTCCCTTTATTTCTTGTTCACTTTCTCATTTGAAAAGATCTTCCTACTTCCTCTTATCCACCTACTATGTTGCTCTTTATATTGTAGATTCTTTATATAAGAAAAACCATATATTTTAAACCCAGTGTGTGTGATTTGTTTTATCAAAGGTTAAGATCTCAAGATGTACAATTACCAACAAATACCTCAAGTTAATCTTTCTTTATGGCAGAGTAGCACTCTATTTTATATAAATATCACTTTTTTTATCCATCTGTTTAGGAGTATATAGGCTGTTTCCAGGATTTACCTATTACAAATTGTGCTGGCATCTCAGGAGAAGTAGATGACCATCAAATACATGAAAAAATGTTCATGGGCCATTAGAGAAATATGAATGTAGACAACACTGTGACTCCATCTTGCTCTAGGAAGAATGCCCATCATCAAGAAATCAACCAATAACAAATGCTAATAAGTTTCAGGAGAAAAAAGAACACTTTTTCATTGTTCCTGGGAATAAAGCTGGTACAACCACTGTGGAAATTAGTATGGAGATTACTCAAAAACCCAAAACTAAAAATTTCATTCTATCTATTCCCCTTCTAGAAATTTTCCCCAAAGACTTAAAGACTTTCTAAGTCAGTGATAGAAACATGGCACACATACCCATGTTTATAGCAGCATGATTTGTAATAGGTAAATCCTAAATTTACCTATTCTACATGTTTGTCTTTTGTTCAAGGAGTAGCTGATAAATATTTTTCCCCTCCTGTAAGTCATCTCTTTACCCTGTTGATTGGTTGCTTGTTTTGCTGTGAAGAGGCTTTTTAGATATGATTCCGTTTCTTGATTCTAAGCACCATTTCTTGTCTTGTAGTATATCAGAGCAACTCACTGGTCTGTAGCCTTCACCCTTTTCATTTGGCTATTTATACCAGATGCCCGGGCACTTGATAAGAAGTAGCTAGTAGCTTATGCTGAGCATAGGAAATTGCTATCAGTAAAGTGTGATTGTTGACATTTTTCTAAAGTCAGTTGTTTCGCTTGGGGAACATTAAGTTTTCCATGACTTTCTGCTATTCGTGGACAGGGTACAAAATTCCTTATAAAACTAAATTAGTATAAACCCAAAGGATCAGTCCTCTTGTCTATGTCTTTTCTTTCTCAGAACAAGCAAATTCAGTGCCAGCTATAGTAGAAGGCCTCTAGTTTTAGTACACATCTCCAAAGGCAGAGAGCAGCCTCCAAAGATCTCTTTATTTTGTACTTTGAAAAAGATTTAGAGTAGCTTATTTTAGTCATTGAATTTTTCCTTTTTTGATTAAAATTTGAAGCTTCTTTAGAAATAATTAGCTATTATTAACAATCAGTAGAGAAATAATATATTTCATACACAAAGGGAATGTTCTTATTCAGTGCTATTACCCCAGGAACCATTGTTCATAAGCCCTTCTGTGAACTCTCTTACCTTTTAGGCCTTCTCTCTACCTATTTTTATCCTACTCATGTTATTAAATCATTTATATTCTTGAACTCTAGCAGCCTTCATGTTCCAGCAGTATCTCCTCGCCCATCTCAGCTTCTGCATCACTATATGTAGAGAATCCTTCCTTTAATTGCTCCTAAACCTTCACGATTACCCTAGGAGATCAGATGCCACTTCCTAGCTGTTGTCAGTTCTGACCTTGTTTAAAAAAATCCACAAAGGGACCATGTTTTGCCAGTACTTAGTAGATGCTTAATAATTATGGACTGAAATGGAATTATAAAAATGTATATAGGTATATGTTTTAAGTATTGTCATCTATGTTTCTCTTATAGATTAAAAAGTAATTTATATATACACAATTTTTTAGTTCAAACATATATATTATTTTCATCATATATGTGTTGGTTTATCTATTTCATTTAGAAGTAAATAGAATGTTTTATGACCTTATATTCATAATCTAAAGATCTCAAAATTTGAACATGTCATTAATTCCTTGCCAAATTATTGCAAGGAATTTTCAAAATGTCATCCTTCATGGTTGCATTTATATATTTGGTGATATGCTTAGTGAGAAAACTAAAGAAACAACGAGCTTGAATTTTGGACTTAGGCCACAGTATAGGGAATGTATCTCTCCATCTCTTTCTTTGCATGCCCTCAAACAACAAAGGTTGTCTCCAGAGTCCACTATTTTTGCACTGCTAGACATATGACATCACTATTCATCTCATTTCTGGATGCCAGATGTGTTCTTGCTGTTAGTAAGGAACTCAACTCTGTTTTTATTTATCATTAGAGATTAAACATTGTGATATTCAGTATATTAAAATAAAGACTATCAAAAACCTAATTAGTACTCATTTCATAGCCTCTTTATAGATGACAAAGTAATTTTTATATATGTATATATGACTTATTTTAGTTCTGAAGACAAACTCCATGTTAGATAGCAGGAATCTGATGCTAAAAGAAAAGTTAAATGAAGACATGCAATAAAAAACTCCTCGGAGAAGTTCACCTGCTTAGATATGGTGCTCTAAATTTATTTAAATTACTGCCCCTTTCTATTCACACCCATTAAACAGTGAACCTAACGGCCGTCCTATGTGTTTAATTATAATTTGGTTTAATATGTGCTCTAACATGAAAGTCTTTTCCTTAAAATTAAAAACTGATGTGTTTGAATTTTACTTCACTTTTTAAATGTGGACCCCAAACAGCAAAAGTTATGCCTTATTAAAAGAAGGCTTCATTATAAAAGATATATTGTGATGAGTTTTTGATGAAATTTAGTAATATCTGGAACCTATGACATGCAGTATAGTAAACATTTGTCTCTCAGAATGAATAATAATTTTAGTTATTACAAGATGAAAAAATGTTAACAGTGACCTGGGTCTACAACATGCAAGCTTTATTACCAATGCCAAGGACTATGGCAAAGATTTTTTTACGTTCTATCTTTATATCAGCAAAATGGGAATAGTGATAGTAGATGCCTCATAGGTTATTGCAAGAAATAAAAGAAAAGATATATCCAAACCTAGGGTACAGAGCCACAGGCACTTAATAAGCAGGTGTTGCTTTGTTGTGGTGGTGATGGTGGTAGTATTTTTACTGTCCATTGAACTATGATTGAGCTTGGTATTTGAATTTGTTAGTTTGAAAGTAATCAGAGGTGATTCAATAAAATGTAACAGTGTTGAGCTTCTTACCCTGGTTTAGAATTAATTAAAAGGGCCTTTTAGTATTATTAATCATATTGTTTTGGGGCGGTTTTTTAGTACAGCCTATAGGGTCTCACTATGCAGATCGGACTTGTGATCCTTCTGTTTTCATATTCAAGTGCTGGGACTATAAATGTGCATCACCATGCTCAGTCTAAACCATGTCTCAGTGTGTCCTGGGGGCAGGGCTGGCACAGCATGTCGAGGATCAAACCCCAACTCCTGTGTCTGCCTAAGCAGGTACTTTAATCCTCTGAGCTATCTGACCAGCCCTTATTGATCATATTGTTAGCAATGCCATTAATCAGACAGCTACCCCTAGAGATCAAGCATTCAACTAAAGGTAGAAAGTATTAATTATTCAATCTGTGATGTAATTCAGCTATAAAAAATAAAATAAGTATATAGCTACACTCTTAATTCACTGATTAGAGACATCTGCTATAATAATGTGTGTAAGTATATCATGTATGCACCTTGTACGATACCAGAACATTATGAAAACAGTTTGAAATGTATTAATTTATCAAATCTGTCCTGTTAATTTGTCTTGAAACGGTCTCATTGCTATTTCTTCTTCAATTAAAAAAAAAACTAAATCCTTTTGAATGTTATTTCATTTCACTTTCCAACAATACTATGAAGTATATAATGATAGTATCCCTTGATTGCAGATGAAGAAACTTAGCTATTCTTAGGCAAATTAGCTTTAGAGACCAGGCTCTGAAGCTCCTGTGCTGCCTTTCACCGAGTGAGTAGAAGTCACCAGAGTTGAATGTGCACAGCTGGCCTATGCAGAACATTGCCTGCATAGCCCCTGTATTGCTCAGGCACAACTTGTTAGATGTAATTATTGGAAAACCTACTCTGTGAATCAGTTCCTTTTTTGTCTCTTAATAAAAGCACAGAAAACTCCCCTGACTTTTTTGGGCATTCTCAGATAATATAGATTGAACATTGTATGAAATGCTTAGATCCAGATCTGTTTCAAGTTTGGGATTAAAAAAATTGGAGTAATGAGATATCTTGAGGATCGTATCCAAGCTAAATGTTAAAATCACTTGCTTCATATATATTTAATACACTTTTCTTGGTTGAGTTTTACACACTATTTTCTTTTTCTGGGTTTGCAGTTTTATTAAGAAAACAAACTTCAACCTATACAAAAAGACAGGGAATGGGGGTGCTGCTAGGCATCCTGCTGCTGGATGAAGGGGTGGGGGTGGCTTCATGCCATCCTGTGGGTGGATGAGCACCACTGACGAACTGCGGCACATCACTAGCCCCGGCTGCCGCACACCACTAGCCCCAGCTGCCGCATGTCCTCCATCAGCTTATACTTGTCCACGTCTTGCATGTACTCGATGGTCTGTCCAGCACAAGGTTGAGCAGAGGGTGGAAGCATTGCAGGATTCTACTGGCTTCGCACCCCCCTGGAACTTCGCCCAGATGGTCTTGTCAGTGTACTTGGATCAGTCCAAGATGTTCTTCTTTTTCTCTTTGTCTGCCATTGTGCCATTACACAGTATTATTTTGTATGCATTCATTTTAACCGAGACTTGCCACCTGAGACCAAGTATAAGATTTTCTACTTATGCTGTCATTTAGTACCTACAGAAGCCTGGGTTTAGGAGTGTTTCAGAAATTGAGTTTTCAGGTTATAGTTGCTGTGGCCATTCAGCTTTTTGGTGCCAACTTTCTTGGCCTGGGAGAAGCTTGGGAGATTAGCAAAGCACACTTGGTCCTGTATCTCTAGACCCTTACTCCCCTTTCTCTGGCACTGTTCCCTTGCTCTGCTGTCCAGCTGCCATGAACTAAGTGACTTTGCATCATGATTTTCCTGTGTTGGGGCCAGTTAACCATGGACAGAACCCCCTGAAGCCCTGAGCCAAATTAAATCTGTTGTCCTTAAGTGGTGGGTGGTGGGAGATGTGTTTCAGCCTTGACAAAGTTGACTAATGAAAATGTCCAACGTATATATTTTCAGTACACTTTAGGTAAGAACATGAGTTCAATTTCGTAATTTAAGTGTCTGGCCGATCTCTAAATTTTATTTAAACTTAAGGCATCTCTCGTCTGGTTTTCCAATACAAACCTTCTAGAGGCAGAAAATGTACAGTGGGAAAAGGGATAGTTGATTTTTCTTTTCCACCCAACCTTCTGCTTCTCATTCTTCACTTATTTTCCAGTTTTTAACTCCTCTGGTTTTGAAGGACTGGAAGACAGGGTAAAAAAGAGGAATAAGAAAGTTCTGCATTGAAAAGTATGATCATTGTTAGTCTGACATTGATGTCCTCTGCACTTGGGGAATGTTAGAAATGTCCCACAAGTGTAGTAGCAGATACCTGTAATCCTATCATTCTGAGAGGCTGAGGCAACATGTACCATAAGATTGAGTCTAGACTGGGCAACTTAATAAGACACTGACTTAAAACAAAAGTTTTCAAATGGATTATGGATACAGCTCAATACAAAGGCTCTGGGTTCCATTTTCAGTGTTATTAGTATTATAAAACAAACAGCCGCCATCTTGTGAATGTTTTCATTGATTCTTCAGACTTTTCCCACTCTGCAGTTGTTTTAGTGGACGAACCATCTGCATTTTGGCTCAGATAGCCAGTGATTCTTCTAGTGTTTTCTGTCGAGATATATTTTCTATTTCTACATGATCTTCTTAGACATGACTGTAGATGACCTCATTCTGATTTCTTCATGCTAAATGACCACATTTGGTCTAGAGAAAATGTCGCGCGCAACCTCACCAGCAAGGAAGACGCAACACTAAACTCTTCTTTCAGCAGTTTATTCAGGACCCTTGAACAATCTTCTTCCTACCCCGGGGGGAAAAACCGCTCATAGCTAAATACCCTCCGGGAGTCCAATCTCGGAAGGCCATGTGGGCACCGCCAATGGGTCCAGGTACGCGGAAGCGAGCCATAGCTTTAGCCTTAGCCATATATGGAGTTGTTTATCACTGAGAGCGCTCACCATCGGGAAGGTGGAAGGCGGAAGCCAGCGCCATCTTTCAGGTATGGCTGCACGCAGCTCTCTACAAGAAAATATCTGATCATGATAAACTAGCATCCTCTCTATGAACTGGGTGGTTTCCATCTCAGCAATCATTTTCTTCCTCCCATAGCGGTGCTAGTTAGTCACGAAGTTTTTAGTTCTCTCATGCATAAGTTGGACACCAGTCCACACACACATAAAACTATCAGGGACACACATGTATGAAGGTATTCAGGAGGTCTGTTCTATTGAGATCTCATTCTGTAGATTGAGGCCAGACAGTTACCTCTCACCCTTCAGAGTCAAATTCACAACTTATAATTAACTTCTGTCAAGTAAGTTCTCCTCCTTCACTTCTAACTCCAGACTTTCAATTCTAACAGAATCCTACAGAAATTCAACATATGGTCTAACACATCCTTTAGAATGTGTTAATTATTATTTCAATGCTCTAGTCAAAACTTGCATATTAATATTTCATTATATATACAATAATTACTTTTGTGTAAAATGGATTTTCATGCTTTTCCTTTTTTCACTCATTTTCATCTCTTTCCTCCCTGAACAACTGATTGTAGGTTTAGGATGGGAAGAATAAAGGATTTCTCTTCTTTCTGTGGCTGGCTCAGCCTGCCCTGGGGATAAGGCTGTTGTGGCACGTGGTGCTGGGAACTAAACCATGGTCCCTGTGGTCGCCTAACCTTGACTAAGCAGGCACTTTAGATCACTGAGCTATCTTGCTGGCCCCAGAAGGAAGGATTTCTGTGTACTCTGAATCCCCATTCAGATGGTGAGGATGATGTATGGGTGAAGAATTCCTTATCCATGACTCATAATATATCACTGTTCTTCCCTCTGTGTCTGTTGGTCTATTAACACACCTTGGTGACTTTCTATGAGTGGCGGTCTGATACACAGGTTATGAGCCCTGAGTATAGAGTTAGACCAACTGGATTATTGAAAAAGTCACTAAATATCTGTAAGCCTCATTTTCCTTATCTGTATAAGAGATTAACACCCCTTGGCTCCCATACTTGTTTCAAGTGAGTTAACATATGTAAGTCAGTTAGAATAGTGCTTTGTACATAAAAATGCTATGGAAGTAGTTTTGAGGGTAGTGATAGCTTTATTTTTACTACTGCTATTTTATTAGTTCTTCAAAGTTCAGTTTAAATATCAGCACTTTATGAAGCCTGTTGGGATCACCCTAATTGGAAGGAGAGATACATATAATGAATGGTCTCAGTACACAATTGCTCCATCAATGTGCTTGTGTCAGAGCACCATGGTTAGTGAGCATCTTTGCCTTCCCCACTAAACAGTAGCTGTTTCGATGTTACTGTATTTCTTGCCAGTCATAGTGCTGAAAGTAGACATGGTCAGTAGATGTTCATTTCTTTCTCTTCTCATCTTTATTTTATAGTTGAATCTAACAATTCAAATCTAAAAAAATGAAACTTTTAATATTTAAGGAATATTATGAAACAAGACTATTCTTCAAAAAATTTATGTGTAGAAAGCAAATACCATAGAACTTGGAGAAAGAAGATCTTTATTACTATTATTGTTATTGTATTTTAGTAAGGGTCTACAGGATCTATAAAGCCTCACTAGCTAGATTGGACTCATAGTGATCTGCCTGTGTTCAGCCCCCAAAGATCTTGGATTACAGGAGCATACCACCATGCCCAATCTCAATCACAGTCCCAATGTGCCCCAGGGGCTGGGCCAGCACAGCAAGTCAGGGAGCAAACCTCTGACCCCTCTGCTGAGCTAGTTAGCTGGCTCACTATTACTCCTCCTCCTCCTATTATTATTATTATTATCATTAATGTCTGTCTCATATTTCCTATGGATGTGACACCAAGAAAATATGTTTCATTTTGTATGCCTGATACAAAAATCAAATTTTACCAACTGACTTCTTAAAAGTAGATAACCAAAATATTTAGAACAAGAATTTCTTTACTAACTGACTATAAGTTAATGAAAAATTTGAGCCTGGGCTCAGAATTTCATACATGTTATTATTTTTTATTTTTGCTGTATAAATTCTACATGGGGCAAGTTATGATTTGCGTGTGAAATGCTTCTGTAGCAGCAGAGATAAGGTGAACTTTGGCACAATCAGTGCAGTTTCCAGCAAAAGACTTTGAGAACACCATGACTAGTTATAACAAATGTGTTGTTTAGACAAGTTCTGCCTCATTTTATCTGTCTGCCCCAAGGGATGTGGAGCTTTACCATTTTCAGACTCCCTTGGTCTCAGCCCTGTCATCCAGTATAATGGTGGAGTTAAATGAATTGTACTTGGAAATGCTTTTCTACTTTAGTCAAGGTCGTGCAGGTTTTAACATTGCCAGTTCTTGATAAGCCACTCTCAGGTGTGTGACTCCCTTAAGTGACACTGGTTCTCAAGTAAAGAGGAAAGGACCAGTGCTTATGGATGAAAAGACATGAGTTTAATTCTTGTAAACTTGATTATCTCTTTTAAAAACAAATGAACCCTTGCAACCATGTTCATGAAATATATTTGTCAAATGGTTCACAAATGATATTTATAAAAACACATACAATACAATAAATAGGATGATTGAATTGCATTTTTTGTCCTGATTATGATTTTCAGAATATCTGTTCTGCCCCACAGAGAAGAGGCTGATGTGTGGCTTCATCCTTAGCAACCTGGAAAAGCCCACCTCCAGCATTCCTCTTCAGACCTGCAGCATTACTCTAAGGGAAGCCACAGCTCTGCCTACTGTTTCCTAGCAATGTAACAACAGACACTTCACTTCTGGAAGTCCCTGGATGAATCAGGAGCTTTACAAAGGAAGTCAATGGCCAGGCATGCTGGCACAAGCCTTTTATCCCAGCACTCTGAGAGGCGGAGGCAGGAATTTTTCATATTTGGATACAGGTTAGGCAACTCAGTGACATATGGGGTACCTGTCTCTATCTGACTGAGGACATTGACTCTAACATTAATTTTCTTCCATTTAAGCTTATTTTGGGACAGTTCTACCTGAACCAAGATCTAAGGAATAGTTCTCTTTAACTTGAAGCAAAATTTCATTTCACGTAGAAAAAACACCATATAGAAAACCAAAAAAATAACGATCATTTGAAATCTGTTTTATATTTATAGATATATCTTCACACATCTATGTATAAGTTATGAATTGATATTTTTGATTTACAGACACAACTTTTTCTAAAATCACAAATGTTCTACATTTTGAGGGGTTATTGATAAACTGAATTACGTAAGGGACACAAAACAGCTAGACATGGTATTAGTCAAAACAAGATACCAAAATTTAGCATAAATATTGTAATTATTATATTTCATATAAATTATATACAAAGTATTTTATACAAGTGTTTCTTCTAAATATTTCCTGAGCAGCATTTTTGTACATGCTTATTCTTCCCAAGTGTCTATTCTGAAGTGTTGAAATCATTGGAGATTGCAACTGAAAACTATAGAGCATATCCATATAATTACTTCTGTTTTCAAATTCATTCATCTACATACATGGTCACAACCAGAAGATATGAAATAATACACATCTCTTAAAGCTGTACATTTTCCCTTTGATACAGAAAACACTGCATTTAGACACACTGCCAGACTTATAGACTATTCTTTGTCCTCTCTGATGTTTCAAAATGACAGTTGCTTTCAGTAGACCAGCAGAAATCAGCAGTACAATTATCCAAGCCATTCTGTGAATACACACATATTTGAAAGTGGCAGTTAATGCTTAAATTTTTTCCTCTCTCCTTTTTCATTTTTTATATTTTTGACCAATCTTACAGGTTTATATCTGGTAATCTGATCAATTACTTTGAAGACAATAATATGCAATATAACAACCATTGTTGAATTCCTATCATCTTGTTTAGTGAAATTCTATATCATTGCTAAAATGTTTGTTACTATTTTTTGTATTCTCTTTAAAAATGAAAAAAAAAATTCTACTTCTATTTATTAGAAGTGTGTACCAGCACCTGTGACAACATGTACTAATAAATTATGTAAATCCTAAAGAATTAGTCACTCTGCATTAAGCACCATGCATTCCTTCTGTCAGTGAAAATTCTATTAACATCAAAAATTAAAACTTCACATTTCAGTGGGTTAAGTTTACTTGTGAACATCACTGCCCTAAAAGGCAGTATCTCAGCTGCAGAATAAGAAGCCTGGGCCAGGACTTGCATCAGACTGGTGGCAGTTTATTCCATTAACTGGTATGACAGTGCCTTCTAGCCCTCTTCCTTGCTTGGAGGGGAATGCTTACACACATGCATGACTTCTGTCCCAAAGGGAAAATACTTCAAAATCCCCATCGTAATATAATTTGGCATCCCTATCCATGGTCCAGTGACCAGAGTTTCAGAAATAGTATAATAGCCAGTTCATTATTTATTACATATAAAAGATTACTTTTAATTTATCCTTGGTATGTTTGGGTAATAGAAAATGTACTACTGCCTCTTAGGTATAAGAAAAGATTTCAGTTAAGAAAAATATGGCTGTATAGGTACATAACTACCAGAGTTTCAACAAGCTGCACCTAACTTGAATGTTTGTGTCTGGTTTGTACCAAATACCAGATCTTTGTGGTTTGAAAAGTGTAATAGAGAAGAAGGCAGAGCATTTGTTTCCAGAATCTTCTTTTGCCCATCCAATCCTCTGCTCCATGTTCCCTGCCCTCCCATCTGCCTAACACCATATCCTGAAATCATCCCAAATTGTAGTTACACAAAAATGGGGCTGGGTTATGGTGCATCCCCATTTCAAGCAATGTGCCCAGAAAAAAAATAACCATCTATATTACATTTTGAGTAGGATATATATATATGGATTTATTTATTTATTTGATATAGGATCTCTCTACACTGCTCAGACTCATAGAGATTCTCCTGTCAGCCTCCCCAGTGCTGGTCTTACAGGTGTGTACCACCATGCCTAGTTTCAGTGGCCGGCACGGTGCAGGGCCCGTGTGCCATGCAATTCTTGCATCTGCCAGGCAGGCACTTAGACTGCTGAGCTATCTCCTCAGCTGAGTGTGCCTTTTAAACTTTTCTTTTCCTTGCCGTACTAGAGATTAAGCAGAAGACCTTGCCATTGAACTATGTCCCCAGCACTCCCACTCTCCCCTATACTTTTTAAATTTGACACAGGCTCTCACTAAGCTGCTAAGTTACAAGACTGGGCTTGAACTTGTGGTCCTCCTGCCTCAGCCTTTCAGATTGTTTTCTTCAAACTCCTAATAAGTGTACCACAGAGACAAAACCAGAAATATAGTTTTTCATGTGGCTTTTAATGCAACCATCTAAATTATCAAAAAGAGAAAGAAATGGATTAAAAACTATGTACATGAAGAAGTTGGATTAAATGATTTAGTTTTCATGTAAAAGAGAAAACATGCATGTGGATTAAGGGAGGGACCCTAGGTGGAAGATCTGTTGGAATCCTATCTTGGTCGCTTTCTTGTGTGTGTGAGTTGTGGCAAATTTCTCATCATCCTATACCTGATTTCTCAATTTTTGAGACAAAAATGGCTCCTGTATTACAGAGCTGTTATTATTATTGAGAATGGGATGAGACAGTCAACATTACTGAGTGCCTGGCACTTAGTTTGCTGAAGTGTGAACCACTTACCTAGCTGTACTATTACTAGGAGGACTCTGAGGGCTCCCCTTCCTTTTACTGCCATTATTTCAATTCTGCTCCCTAATTTATTCAGAACCCTCCAGGCAGCCCTCAGTTCTGTTCCTACCCTCTTCTGCTGTTTTAGCTATTTTCCCTTGTGGGTGGTTTCTAAATATTCTAAACTATCTTTGTCTTATCATTCATCCTGGCATCCTTTGGACCGATTGAAATTCTATTCATCTTTTAAGTGCCAGTTCAAGTGAGTCCTCTTATTCTGAAGTTTCATCAATCTACCCAGTTAAAATCAATGCTTCACATAGCTGTGCTCTCCATCCCTTGATTTTTCACCTATATTACTACACTACAAATTTTTTATCTTATAGTATTTCACAGTGTTCTCTTATTCCTCTTTCCTCTCTCCCTAGGTTGTAAGGTATTTGAGATACTTTCATCCTAATATAGTCCTCACCAATAAAAACAAAGCATGCCATATGATCATGATTCAATTCTTTTTCACTTTTAATTGTTTTAAATTTATTTATTTGGTACAGGGTCTTGTTACACAGTTCACACTCATAGTGATTCCCAGTTTTGTTGGCCAGCACGTACACCCACTGTTCCGGGGCCAACATAGCATGTGGTACTGGGGATCGAACTTGGAACCTTGTGCTTGCCAGGCATGTACTTAGTCTGCTGAGCTTCTTCTCAGCCCTCAATCAATTCTTGTTAAATTACAAGTAAATTGTTATCAAAAAGTCTTTAATAAGGATTCCATTCTTTGCTAATGAAACAAAAATTGATGATCATACAGATAACTCTCAGGCAATACAAGCAAATAAAATGCTCTGTATGTAATCAAATCACATTTGGTGTGTTTTGATTTATCAGAAAAAAATATTTTCTGCCAATTAGCACCTCTCAAAATAGTGTAGTTTGGGGTCTTATAAGTCCTCAAAGGAAATCTTCAAAGCTTGTATTAGAATATAAATGCCTGTGATTTACTCATTAGTCAATCTTTATCTCTTATTACTTTCTATGGTTATGAGTTTAGATTTTTTTAATGGATAAACTGTAAGAGACAATGCAATGACCATAATAATAGTGGTAGTATTACACATGCCTCGCCATATTTGAATACTTTCAACTTTACAGGTACTGCCCAGACCTTCTACTAACATTGTTTCATTCAGCACTTGCAAATCCTTGAGCAGTATGAAATTTAGGGAGGCATAAAGTTTCCCAAGGTCAGACACAGAGAAACAGATGGCATCTGTTCATGACTGTGGAGTTCCTGAGTCTGTGCACGTGATCAGTACACCAATCTCTTTCTGAGATTCTGTACAGGAAGTGATGTCAGTTCTCTTGGAAAGGAACCAAGAGAATTCTTCCTGAAGCTAGTTCTATACAGTAAACACATTATTTTAACGCACTATTAAACTCCATGATGGCAGGGTGAGGATCAAAAGAAGCTAAGAGAAAGGAGGGGCCACCAGACCTGGTAGCGCATGACTGCAATCCCAGCCCTCAGGAGGCTGAGGTAGGAATATCACCATGAGTTCAAGGCCAGCTAGAATGGACGTAGTAAATTCAAGACTGGTCTGAACCACACAGTGAGACCCTGTCTCAAGGAAAAAAGAAAAAAAGCTATACCATCCCAAGCTCACTTGGTACTATAATGCAATCACTGCAGACTCAAGAAAGAAAATTAGGTGTACCCAAGGATGAAAGTTCACTTTAGAATTCCACCTATTCTGGAAAAGCAGCTTGGCAAGAATCCATCACATTCATTTGTGTTTTAAAGGTGTATTCATAACCACTAAAGACTATTCCCTTCAGACTTCAGAACCATTTTGAAAATCCTGAGCTGCCTTGCTGTTACATGAGACACCTAATGTAATAACAGAAGGGTTCAAGCTCACTCCTCAGCAAGTAGGGGCACAGCAAAAACCTCGTTACTTCTTAGCTTCCAAACCTGAAATTGTTGTGTGCATATGGAACGTCCTGTGTGGTTTCATTAAATTATTTGGTGATAATACTTAAATAACCATTTTAACTTCTGAACCTCAAATAATTATGACAGCATTCCCTTGTGATAGGGAACACTTCCTTTCTGGCTCACATCCTTGTTTCAGCTTATCCCTTTAGTCCTCTTTTATTTCTTTTGCTAAATTGTTACAAGGGTCTTGAAGAAGAGTGATTGCTTTCTACATAAATGTTTTGTTAGAGTAATTACCATGCTCAGCTGGGGCTCTGACTATTTACCAGTAGCTGACTTTGTAGAATCAAACAGAATGTATCTGCATTTTCTCATCCGGTTAACGGCCACACCTTAATTACACTTTAAATATCTCTTAAAATTTTGTGTTCATGGTCTCTTGCTTTGGGCTTTGTAGTTAATGGTCTCTTACTGTGATTCTCCTAAGCGTTTCATCCAGTACCAATGATCTCCAGTGAAATCCCACCCCAGCCAATTTCCCAGCCATCAGGAAATTTCCAGGATTTAGTTGTGCTGCATCAGGTCACTCACAATTGTGATTTTTTTACTTCAAACACTGAGATATAAAATAACTGTTGCGTTTTACAGCTGCCAGGAGCAAGAACATATTGGATTGGGTAAAGCCCAAATATTTCATCTCCAATTTGATTTACTTGATGTTTTGGCTAGAAGTGCAAAGATGACATAAATAGTGGGTGGTGATTTACGGTGTAACTACATGAAAGAGTGCTATATAGTTCAGAAGCACAGGAATGTGACGAACTCATTTGTGACTCGGGCGGAATTGACAGCTTCTTCTCCTATCCGCTCACTTTTAATTACATTTTACTCATTTACATTTAATTAGTCAAAAAATATTTTTCAGATTATATACCCCTTTTCTTCCCATTTCTAACAACTATTTGCTTTTTCCAAAGTTGATCTTTTCCTTTGTCAATACAGAAATATTGAGATTTTAAGAATAACTTTACTAGTATAGAAGTAAAAAGTTGTGAAATAAAAATACATGAACCTTTTTAGCTGTTTGAGTTTATTAGAAAACATTTTATAACTTTTTATCAGATTGGCATCACTAATTACCCAAGGGACTATCTCGGGGGTGGGATAAATTGGTTCACAAGTAGATATTATGCTTCCTAGTAAATAATGAAAAGAACAGTTTAAAACTGAGCCTCTTTTTCAGTTTACTTACAAAATGATGTGTAATCATTTTGCTTTTTGTTTTCCAAAACATTTAGTATGTCCAGTGACTCATCTCTTTCTTCTAATTCAGCCATGTCCAACCTGTAGCCTATCTTTAGTCTGTACTTCTGTCTGTACTTCTGTCTTTTTCATTCCTTTCTTCCTTTCTTCCTCTATCATTTCTTCTTATTTTTAAAACATTATAATAAAATACTAAAAAGGGACTTTGTCACTTGCATACATTTGCTGTATTTCATGGCTGCCTAACACAACCAACTGTTGAGCCATGAGACATTAAGCCAACTCTTGATTATCTCTGGGAATAGATCAGCATAGATAAAGGACTGCAAATCATTTCTCACTATCTTTCTAGGTGGTAGCTATAAATTCCTCCACCACTAAATCCCTTACGGCACCTACTAATAAAGAGCAGAGAGTGTGCTGCTCATTTAATCATTTAGTGCTCCATAGTTATTTCAGGTGGAAATAATAATGAGCTGATCACGTATGAAAATGACTGCTAACTTTTATCACTGAATTAGAAGACACAAAGTGACTCCTTCCTCAAAAGAAGTGATTTGCTGTGCATGGTCTAAGGCATGCGTTACGAGAGTGTTGTCTCAGGTTGGTGAGTGCTACAGAATCAGTGACTCCTGAAAAGTGCCCAAGGGAATCGAGTCTCACTTAACTCCCAACTGTATAACTAACTCAAAAGAGGCTTCTCACTACTTAATTCCCTCACCCCCAGCCCCAGAGGCTTTGGAATTTGTCTTCCCTGATAGGCTTTACCTTCTTTTCTTTGAAATGGCTATTTCTTAATAGTCTAGCAGAACCAAGTAAGAAGAAATCAAGTGAATGGACATTGACATATGAACACAGTATCTTGACAAACTGGGTCAATGAGTAATGAGTAGCTTACCATGTAGTCTAATGTTCTGTGCTGTCACCTGACTTCTGATAGGGACAGTTCGAGGTAGTCATAATACTGCTTTTCCCTGATACTGAAACTGCCATATATTAAAATAGATAAGATAGAGGCTCTTTGCAGTTAAGCCAAAGGAATTGGAAATATCACAGAGTAGTTTATGCTTCATATGTGGCACTAAAGAGTTTCATTAATAGGTGTGATAATACTGTAAAAGCAGTGTTGTAAATGTTAGGAAGGAGTGCTGTGTGTAAGGGAAATTATCTAACCAACAGTACCTTGGGTTCGCGTATTGTAATTCAGTAGTCTGAAGAATATTATTAATATGTTATTGGTACTTTTTCTCTATAAACATAATTTATAAATACAGTTACATTGATAATTTTGTTTAGAAATTATAAAATCAATTGAGAGTATGAAGAATTCAGATGGTATGTTTAGAAATCTTAAAACAAAGTGATTAAATTTTTCACTTAAGAGTAGAGACTCCTGTTTTCCCTTTTTGCCTTTCCCTCTTCCCCCTTTAGGTCCTTTTTCTTTTGAACAATTTATTCATTTATTTATTTTATTGAAGAACAAATAGCAATGAGACAGTTTCAAGACAAATTAATAGGACAGATTTGATAAATTAATACATTGCAAACTGTGAACAATTTTTTCCTGTTTCACAATCTTTTATACACTGTGGCTCTTAGACATTCAGTATTTCGTACCAGGGGCACAATATGACATTTACACACATGTCTAATTTATTTCACTTAAGAGTATGGTCTCAAGGTGCATCCATTTAGCTAGAAATATCTCAAGTGTTTCCTTCTTTCTGAATGAATAGTACTCCACTGTGTAGAAAGCCACATCTTTCTTCATTCATCCTTTGATGGACATTTTGGAAAGGCTGTTTCAAAGATTTAGCTATTAGAAACTGTGCTGCTGTAGACATAGGTGTATGTAGATCACTGTTGTACAGTGTGCTTAATTCTTCTCGGAAGATGCCCAGATGGTGAATAGCTGGTCACATGAGACCATTAATCTTAGTCTCTCTGTCTTTCTGTCTTTTTTTCTTTTGTTCTCTTTCTTTGATACAGGGTGTACAAGGTCTTACTGTGTAAATCGGACTTGTAGTGATTCTTCTGTTTTCAGCTTCCCAGTTGCTGGGATTACATGCTACCATGCCTAGTCTGATCTTAGTCTTTTTTATATTAATTTTACTGAGAAAGGAGTAGCATGAGAGAATTTCAAAACAGATTATTAGTAGGACAGTTATAATAAATACATTGCATATTGTTGTCTTTGTAGTAGTTATTCATAGTACATGATGTAGACATGATGTCTTGTCTAAACACTATTATTAGTTCAAAATTTTCTTCTCATTGAACTAAGAGAAAGTAGGTGTATTGAGCTCAGTCTTTTGATGAATCTCCATACTGATTTTTTGAAACAGTTGCACTATTCTGCCTTCCCACCAACAGTGGAGAAAGGTTCCTTTTTCCAAAAATGTCCTTCCAGCATTTATAATTGGCTGACTTCTTGATGATAGCCATTTTTTCTGAGGTGAGATGGAATCTCTGTGTTATCTTAATTTGCATGTTTTGAATGACCGATGGTGTTGAATTTTTTTTCATATATTTATTTGCCATTTGTATTTCTTCATCTGAGAAGTGTATGTTCAATTTTGATGCACATTTTGGGATTGGGTCTTTAAATTTGGGGCATCTGATTTGTTTTAACTTCTTTATATGTTCCAAATATAAGAGCATTAATATCACTAATGCTAATAACAGTATTAATGATATTAATAATATTAATATCTGTTAATCATTACACTATCTTTTACCCATTTTATCAGGATTTTCTGTTATAAATTTCTTAGGGACATCTGGCTAAAATTTTTCTCCCTCTCTGAGTTGTATATTTACTTTATTAGTAATTGCTTTTGATGTACAAAAACTTAACGAGATCCTAGTTGTTGATTCTTTGAAGTATTTCCTGTGAGATCTGGGTTTTCTTCTTGAAATCTACCAACACTTATATCTGCAAGAATTTTACCTATTCTTTCATTCAGAAGATTTTGTTTCTGTTTCAATATTTAGATATTTGTTCCATTTTGATTTGATATAGTGCATGATTTAGCCATCTGTGCTTTGAAAATCTGTAACATATGTATCATTGTATGTTACCCTGTTTCTGTCATTTGTTCTCTTTGTCTTAGCTTCTATTTTTCACTCAAATTAAAGTACAAATAAATAAATTTAAAAAAATATAGTGCATGATGAGAAACATGGGTCTGGATTTAATCTTTGACACATGGAAAGCCAGTTTTTCCAGCACCATTTATTGAGGAGGCTATCTTTCTTTCAGTAAAGGTGTTTGGCTCCTTTGTCAAAAATAAGATGGCTGAATGTGTATGTTGTTCTTACTGCATCTTCTTAAGCTGTTCCATTTATCACCAGATATCCTGGTGTATATTTTGGGTTTTTTTTTCCCCCAGTACCATACTGTTTTTATCAGGATAGTTTAAGAAATTGTCACATGTGTTTAAATGTCACATTGACTCTCTGGTGTGAGAAACTGAAAGGGTTTATAAGGGCCAATTATATACTAAACAGTGGATGAAGAGAAAGGGTAGGAAGGGAAAAGAAAAAGAGAATGCAAGGAAGAAAATTCACAAAGTATTGTGTGTTGGTAGATTTCAAAAAGAACATCCAGATCTCACAGGAAATACTTCAAAATTCACAAAGCTTTTGTGAATAAGGATGGAAGAAGGGCTTGAAAGGAGAAGAGAAGAGGAAAAAGAAATATATATATATATATATATATATATATATATATATATATATATATATATATCATGCACAGGTACATACTTTGCCTGAATGTGATCATTATGTCTACTTAAAGTGTACCGATAAAATTAATCAAGAGTTTTAAAATATTACAAAGAGTGATAGACAACTTTTTTAGTAATTACAATTCACTAAGATTTTGAACGTACTCCACATTTTATTTTGAAACTCAATCATTGCATAAGCAATGGTCCATCATATGAAGACTGCCCTGAAGCATGTTTTATTTTCTGGACTCAGCATTCTGTTCTTAATTAGATTTTGAATTTTCTTATCCACCATCACTTTTCATGCTAGTTTTACAATATTTTTTCTACAAGGAAACTATTTATATATTGATCTATTTTAAAATATGAATGAGCTACACAATGAGGTTTTGGAATCTTAGATACAAAGGATTATTCTTAGGAGATGAAGGTGTGAGAAAATGAAGCAGAAATTGTGAAACATTTATTCATTTGATAAGGCAAGAATTGCTTCATACCTGAACTGGACAATGATTTTATGAGGAAGGAAAGCTACATAGCAATATTTCAGATCATTCACAAAAAAATGCTTATCAAAATATTAGCAGATTGAATCCAGTAAAATATATACAGAGGACAATACATCATTACCATGTAAGGATTACCACAGAAATGCAAAGGTGTTTAACTTTCAACAGTCAATTTGAGTTATCATATTAACATACTTAATGAAGCAAAATCTATTATTATTTAAATTGATGCAAAAAAGTCAACAATTCAGTATTTATTCATAAAACTTTCTGAGAACTAAGCAAATCAAAGAGCTTCTGATGAACTGTATCTATAAATCTATAGCAACACTAAATTTAATCATATTTTCTTAAATCATAGAAGATTTCATAATTATAAGGCATTGTAAATCTTTCTCTGAGGTAGGGAACAAGGGAAGAATATCTGGTTTCATAAATGTATTCAGTGTGGTACTAGATATCTTAGAATAATTCAAGAAAAAGAAATGAGAAAAATATACATTTAGGAGCGTACTACCCTTAAAACCTTCAAAAAAGGTTGTACATTTTGAAAATACTAAGGAATATACTCAACAATTGTGAGCACTAATATGTGAACTTTAATAAAGCTCAAATGTTCGTAGTACCTACTGCAATCGACTGATCCAATGCAATCTCTATCAAATGAATCCCATTTATTAGAGAATTAGAAAAAATTGGAATTCATACAGAACTATAAGATATTCCAAGTAGCCTGAACAAGTAAGAGCAAAAAGAACAGAGCTAAGGCACCACATTACCCAACTTCACATTTTATTAAAAACAATGGCCCTTAAAATAACATAATATTTACATGAAAGCATATCAGTGGCACAGAAAAGAAGACCCAGGAATAATTACCACATTAACAGCCATTTCATTTTTGATGAAGGAGCTAAGAACACACAATATAGAGAAGACAGTCTCTCCAAAAAACTGTCTCTGGGAAAACTGGATATCCACTTGCAGTAAAATGAAACAGAACTATTATCTCAACTCAAAATGGATTAGATACTTAAATATAAGATCCTAAGCTATGAAACTAGTAGAAAAGTTATAGGGGGAAAAGCTTTGTGCCATTTACCTGGGCAAAGAGGATTTTTGGTTTTTATTTATTTTTCTTTTTGAGACAGGATGTCACTCTGCAGCTCAGGCTGGCCTTGAGCTTACTTTGAAGCCCAGGGTGATCTTGAACTCACAGTGATCCTCCTGCCTCAGTCTCCCAAGTGCTGGATTTACAGGCATGTGCCACCATGCCTTACTAGAGAGTTTTTGGATATAATTCTAACTGCTCGTAGGTTAAATTGACAAATTGACCATGTCAAACTCAAAGTTTCTGCATGGAAAAAGAAACAATCAACATGGCAAAGAGCCTACAGAATAAGAACATATATTTACAAAATATAGTCACCTGGCAAGGGGTTAACTTTCAGAATATATAAGGAATTGAAAAGAACTCAAATAACAAAAACATTCTATAGGACCAGCAGATTATAGTGCCTACAAGTAAGTGCAGGGGCCAGGGGTTCGATCCCAGGCCTGCCATACCAGCCCCACCACTGTGGTATGCTGAGATGGCATTTGAGACTGGGCTTGGTGGACGCACCTATAATCTCAGCTCTTGGGAGGCTGAAAAACAAGCAGATCACTATGAGTCTGATCTAGTAGTGAGACCCTGAAAACCCTGTAGACCATTCCCTAAAAAATAAAAAAAAAATCTAATCTGATTTAAACATACAGTTAGGCTGAGATTTCTGAATAGACATATCTCAAAAGAGCACATGCAAATTTTGAGCAGATATATGGAAAAATATTTGGTGTTAGTTAGCTACCAGAGAAATGCAAATTGAAATCACAAGGTGACGCCATCTCCCTCACTTAGAAAGATTATTATCCAAAAGACATAGGTAGTTCAATAGAAAGACAGACAGACAGACAGAGAAGTGCTGGCAAGGAAGTAAAGGACGGAAAACACACACAATATTGGTGGAGGTGTAAGTACATTCTTTATAGAATGAATATAGTGGCTTCTCATAAAATTAAAACTAGGGGCTGGGGCGATGGCTCAGTGGAATAAGTGCTTCCCTGGCAAGCACAAGGGCCTGAGTTCAATCCCCAGTTCTGCCAAAAAAAAAAAAAAATTAAAACTAAAACTACTGAGGGCTGGCCAGATAGCTCAGCAGACTGAAGTGCCTGCTTAGGCAGAGCGCAGCAGCCAAGGTTCTATCCCTGGTGTGCCTTGCTGGCCCACCCCTGGGGTGTGCTGAGCCAGCTATTGAGTCTGAGCATGGTGTTGTGTACCTGTAATCTCAGCACTTGGGAGGTTGAAAACAGGAGAATCACTATGAGTTTGGTCTATATAGTGAGACCTTGTAGGCCCTATAGACTCTGTCCTACATATATATATACAAACAAATAAAATAGAACTCCTGGATGATTCCAGAATTTCACTGCTGTGTGTCTATAGTCAAAGGAAATGAAATAACCATGTCGAAGTGACTTTTGTACTCCTATGCTTACTGCACAGTGCCAAGAGGTAAAATCAAACTAGACATTTATCTGTGGAAAATGGATTAAGAATATGTGGGGTACATACATGGTGGAATATTATCCAGTCACAGAAAGCATGGACTGCTGTCATTGCAGTATTATCCATGGCTCAGACCTGGAGGATATTACATTAAGTAGAATAAGTAAGTGAGGCATATAAATTTAATACCACATGATTTCACTGCTGTGTGGAATCTAAAAACGTTTATTTCATAGCAGTATGATGTGTTGTGAACATGTACCAACTTCGCACAAGGCATGTAATCAGTATGCACTGCAAATGTGTACTAATAAGAAAATCTGAGAAAGTTGAGATTACAGTAGTGAGTACCAGAAGCTGGGGAGAATAGGCAAAAGAAAGAAGAGGAGATACTATTAGTGAGTGTGATGCTACAGTTAGAAAGAAAGGCTTCTGGTGTGCTATGGCACATCAAGATGAACATAATGAACAATAATGCAAAAGCTCAAAATAGAAGAAAGGATTTTGACTTACAGTCACCATAGTGAAATTAGAGAAGTTTATGGTTATTGATATGCTAATAATCCTCAGTTGATCATTCCTCAATGTGTTCATGAAACAAAGCACCACACTGTATCTCATAACTATGTATAAATAAAAATATAGCTAACAAAAAGAATGTAAAAATAATGAAAAAAATAAGTTGTTTATATTGTAGCAATAGATATTTGGCAATTTTTTTTTTTTCTGTATTTAGGACAGGGTCTCTGGGGCTACAGGGTTTCACTACATAGATTAGACTCATAGTGATTCTCCTGTCTTCATCCTCCCAAGTGGTAGGTTTACAGGCATGCACCACCATGCCAGTCTGCAGTTAAATTTTTTTAATGATATTATTTGCAATTCTGTGAAATACTCAGGAATATGTGTAACAAAACTACATGCAATCCTTATACTTTGAGCTCTATCAGATATTAAAAGAAATTAGGGTGAACCTAAATAAACAGAAAAATGTATTGTGTTATTGGATTGGGAACACAAATATTGTTACAAAGTCAGTTACCCAGGCCCAACGAAATAGCTCAGCAGACTAAGCACCTGCTTAGGTAAGTGCAGGGACCAGGGTTCAATCCCCAGCACCACATGCTTCTCTGGTCCCACCACTTAGTGTGCTGAGCCAGCCCCTGGGACTGGTTGTGGTGGTGCACACCTGTAATCCTAGTGCTGAGGAGGCTGAAAACAAGAGGATCACTATGAGTCCAAGCTTGGTAGTAAGACCCTGTATCAAACACATAAAAAACAAAAAATCAAAAGCAAAAATCAGTTACCCACAATGTGCTTTATAATTTCAGTGTAATCATAGTACTAATAAGTTAGAGCTACTATACCACAACAGGAGAAGAAATTTTCTGTTACAATGATATGAATTTAAATTTTTATCTGTAATTGTGTAATCTGTAAAAATTATTTAAGAATCTTTAGTCTCCTAGCTTCTCATATGTGAAATGGAATTGAAAATTTCTTTGTCATTATATTTGGACAGATTTATTTAGAATTTAAAGTAATTCTCAATTAAGTAGATACTAAGTGGTAGATATTATTAATAAAAGTGATAGAAACAGGCTATTAGGAACACTAAATACTATATACTACTTTATATAATATTCTATAGGAAATGTCTAATTTTCACTGAAATTCATACTTAAGAGCTACAGTATGATAGGTTTGTGAACTACAGTATGTTGGGTAAGTTAAGGTCAGTTAAGTTTTTCCATTTGTTTTTTGTAAGAAATAATCATTTCTTTTCTGTTCAAAATGGCTTTACATATATGAGAAATGTAATATATGATGTCATTACATTTAGACAGATGTCGTAACATAGTTCTTTACTTTATGTCTGTTAAGCATAGCTTTTAAGAAACAAATGGCAGCTACATTGCAATGTTTGTACAGTGGATGTATAAATATATTACCAATACCCTGCATTCCAGTTTTCTTAAAACTTAACATATAGGAATTATATGTATTTTAACAATCCATAGGAATAGTACTATGCTGTCATACTAAGCAAGCATTTAATGCAGAATTTGGTTTCATTTGTTACAACCAGGAAGATTTTGGTTATGTTTTGAAATGTAGATAGGAGAGCAAGGCTTTGGAGATGCTAGGGTATTGACAAAAGATTTGTGAAAATATAGGCTGGCACGTGGTTATTGATCAGGAGATTTTTCTCTGTGTTAGAGTTGAGCATTGCAATCTCATCCCCAACTTTGTGAGAGCTTTAAGGATCCTAGTGATTAGGGTCTGAATATTTGGAAATGCATAACTCACCAACACAGTCAAAAGTCTCAGGTTGTATGGAGGTGTGGATGGAGACCAAGAGGTTGCTTAGAAGGAAGAGGCATCCTAAACATATGCTCCAGTGCTTTGGCCTGAACCTCTTATGATTCGGAAGAGCAGTGAGAAACCAATGATGGGGCAATTGTCTCCAGGTTATTTGGGAAAGGGAAGGAATGTGTTAGCAGTCTAGGAAACATGGAAATCACCATAAATATAATGGGTGAGAACCAACCATATTCATTAGGTCACAGTGCTATAGGTCAAGAATGATGGCTATGTATGTGGATATATAAATATATTACTTGTGTGTCTTACCTCTGCTGAAGGTCTAGCAAGCTATAATCAGAGCATCATGTGGGCTTTGTTGTCTGGAAGTTTGGCCATGCTTATTTAAGTTGTTGGAAGAACTCATTTTCTTTCTGGCTAAATAACTAAGGACCCAGGCTTCTCATCAAGTGGAGGACACCATCAGGACCCAGAGGTTGTCCTTTGTTTCTGATCATGTGGCTCTTTTCCTGCATGATTCGTGTCCTTGAGGCCAGGTTTAGCATTCTTCACTCTTTAGTCAGTTAAAACAATAGGATATCATATAGCAAAGTGTAATAAGTGAAGACATCCCATCATCATTCCCATACTGTTAGAGTCATGTCACAGGTTCCAATTATACTCAAGGGGGTAGAATCTCCATCAATAGAGATCCTGGAACCTTCTCAGGACTCATTCCACGTCAGGAAGCAAGCCAAGAATCTTTCTTGGTGTAATATGTGTTACATCTTCACATGAAATTTAATATTCTGGGTACTTTGGACTGGGTTATAGTTCAGTGGCACCATACCTGCCTGACAAGCATGAAGCTGTGAATTCATTTCCCAGCACCCAAACAAAGCACAGCAAAACAAAATGCAGAATACTGTTAAATGGAATCTTAGAAAGGATGGATACTCTGCTATTTGGTTAAGATTAGCAGAGAGTCCAGAGCAGGATTATTTCCCAAACTGGGGACATTTCTGATCGCAAGTGAGAGAAGCTTGTAGAACTGAGGTAAGGAAAAAAGTAGCAGTTGAAGGAATTTTGGGGTACAGGAATCATTCTTCAATGGATGCTGACTTTAGGCAACTTGATAGCAGTCCAGATTAAGGGCACCAAAGTCAAGGCTTGGTTTAAATCACCTCACCTTTCACTGCCACAGTCTATCTAATGCTTTGCTGACAGCTGTCAAAGCACCTCACTCTTCATTGGAAATCTATAAAAATAAGTAGCATGTCATTAGCATTACTGAAAAATTGGGAATTCAAAATATTTTTCAAAGTGTCTCAGGTGGACACAAGGTCATGGATGATACTAGAATATGCCAATGCATCTTTATGGGCTTTGGTACTTGTGAACATTTTTGAATGGATTCAAAGCATTAATATTCTGCATTAAACAATGTCCTATGACTAGAATTATATAGTAGAGAGATGAAAAGGGCAATACTAGATCTACAGTACATTTTGACCATGGGCAAATTTAACTGTATATAACATAAAATCTGTTTTCCACTATCTTCTCTTCTGAATATGTCTAGAACACCTCATGTGCTCTGACTGTGCTATGCTTACAACATGACTTATGGTCCTGAAGTTTGTGTGATATTTTCTATCACCACTTAGGTACAGCACTGATCTTTTAATTCTAGAAAGAATGAAAGGAAGCCAGCAATGAGCAAGAAAGGGTGTATATCTTCAGTACCCAAAGATTCGCTTTCCATTTTCATCTCATTGACCTTCTCTGGTAATAAGAAAATCTAAGAAATGCCACTTGTCACCAGGAAGAAATCAGGATTATTTTAATTAAACCAGAAGGAGGAAAGCATGTTGCTTGTGTAAGTATCAGTC
>PVKA01000957.1:59261-165717 GCA_004027165.1 Ctenomys sociabilis
ATCCATCCATCCATCCATCCATCCATCCATCCATCCATCCATCCATCCATCCATCCATCCATCCATCCATCCATCCATCCATCTCTCCATTTATCCATCCATCCATCTCTCCATCTATCCATTCATCCATCCATTCACCCATCCATCCATCCATCCATCCATCCATCCATCCATCTTTTTACATTCTAAAAGTTGAATCACAATAAAGTAGTGGGACTTATATTTAGAGGTAACTGTCTTGTCAACATTATTAGTAAGAGATGATATTCAATTATGTTTTATGTTGAGTTGAGACATCTTTAATATTTGGATAATGACTAAAAAAAATTATTCTATTAAGTAGCAATTTTAAATGGTTGATTTTTGTTGGAGAAAATTTTTATTTTTGTTACATACTTTTATAACATATTATTTTAAATGTATTTCACAATTGCATGTGGGTTCACCCCAGTAATTCAGAGTCTGTGATTGTGGCAGAAAATTCGAATTGGGATTCAGTCTCTCACATATTCCACTGTATTTATTTCACAGGTTTCAATGCCTTCCCAACAGAATTTTAATGGTAAAATTTTCCAAAAATAAAGTGCTGATCCTTTAAAACACTGCAATACAGTTTTCATAATAAATGCTTTGGTGGACCTGGGGAGATATCTCAGTGGTCTAAGCACCTGCTTGCAAACACAAGAACCCAGGTTCAATCACTGGTACTGCCCGGAACCCTGGATACACCATGCTGGCTGCCAAAACCAGGCGTGGGTGGTACATGCCTATAATTTCCAGTGCTGGGGAGGCTGAGACAAGGGAAATACTATGAGTCTGGGCTGTGTAGTGAGACCCTGTACCTAAATAAAGAAATAAAATATTTAAGTAAATAAATATTTTGGCAAAAATTAGTGTATAGTGGCATATACAAACAACTATGGTGTTTTTTTTATTTTTAAGCATACCATTTAAAACTCCCAAATTGTTACAAAGGAAATCTTGCATCATATTAAGACAATATGCCTTATTTTGCAATCTTTCAGTAAATAATATCTATAAGTCCACTGTTTTCAGATACTTTTTTAAAACTTCTGTGGTCAGTTTGACTTAAAATTCCAAACCACAGAATAGCTGTTTATACCAGCGAAGCATTGTGTAACTCTATGAGCAGTTCCTTTCAACCACTCAGTGAAG
Source organism: Ctenomys sociabilis (assembly GCA_004027165.1). Classification (NCBI taxonomy): domain Eukaryota; kingdom Metazoa; phylum Chordata; class Mammalia; order Rodentia; family Ctenomyidae; genus Ctenomys; species Ctenomys sociabilis. Next base: position 60,438 of record PVKA01000957.1, read on the forward strand.
TCAGTATTTAACATGCCTGAGGTCTGATTGTGCAGTCACTTGAATCTGTATTTGTTTTCATGCCCAACAGGTTTCCCTTTTAGGCCAAGGATATCTTGAAATACTTGTCAAATGTTTAGCTGAAATCGAGATATACCACATTTAAAACACTTGCCTGATTTATAGTCTGGATCCCTTGTCACAAAGGAATTGAGGTTAATTTGGCATAACTAGTTGGCAACAAATGCATGCTTGCTTCTGGTTGATTTCATTTCCCTAAGTGCTTGCAAACCATGTGCACAGCAAACTTCAATTGAATTTCAGCCCTTGCTGCTTAATGGTTGTCTCCTAGACTTCCAACTTCCTTCCTCTGGCTATATTGTTATCTAGTGGACATCTGCACATGGACACTGCAGAACTTCAAACATAATACATGTCAAATGGGACTCATGTCTGTGCCATGTATACCTTCTACCTAAATATTTATAATGCTGTCTCTGCTGGCTAGTGACACAGTCGTCTTCCCAGTCTCCCCAGATCAGAGGTTTGGATGCCTTTGTCTACTACCAGCCAACTAGTAATCTATTTTCTCTGCCACGCTCCCCTGACCTGATGGTCATTATCTAGTATACATATTTACTCCTCCTTGCTTAGACTATGAACTTGCTTAGACTACCAACTTCTAGCTGCTGTTTCTGCCTAAAGTCATTTATTCTTCCAGTCAAGCTTACACATCCTGGCCAGATTAACTTTCTGTGCTCATCATTCTCCACTTAGCCATCTTGAGAGCTATAGGCCATAGGTAAAGCCCACATTCTGTAGCTGGCTCTGTGCATGGGTCTGGACCCAGTTCCCTTGGCAGCATGTGGCAGCCCTCAGCATATGTGATGTGTTGGGCCTGTGTGCTTTGCACTCTTTCTCCGCACCCCCACCTCTGATGAGTAAGGGACCATGCAAACATTTGTGAAGCTTTTGCTGTTTCCACTTTTGAAAAGTGGTTTCTCCTTCTCCTGAATGATTCTGACACTTCGGTGTACCTGTGTCATGGCACGAGGCCTCTATCAGGAAGTCCAAGCTGTACAGAGCATTAACCTTGTGAGAAAAGGACCTCACCTTATTAACCTTTGCACTTGCTGTCATGTGTATCCCTGTGGAACAGCCTGTCCATCTTTTATCTCTGTTTTGCATCCTTAATTGGAAACTACAGTTCTTAATGGTCTGACAGAGCTGCCTGTGTCTTCCTGCCCTCATTGTCGGCTCTGCATTTCTGTCCTGGCTTGACTGCATGATGCACCCTGTATTATGCTGGGGTTGCAGGTTCAGGCTCTCTGTACAAACATTTTCCTTTTTATCACAGATATCTGTCTCCTTCCTCTCCTCTTCCTGCCTTAGCTCTTTCCTAATGTTTAAAATGTTTATGCACAAAATTATGTTTTAGTCTTTGAGACTGCATTTCTATTATTAATTCATATAATAAAATGAAGTGCTGTAAAGCAAACAATTCTAAGTCCCTTAATACAGTTGCAATACTGTGCAACCACCTACTTTATCTAATTCCAAAACATCTTCACCACCCCAAAAGGAAACACTGTACTTCATAAGCAATTATTTGGCATTCTCTTGTTCTACCAGCTATTAGAAAATAGCCAGTCTGCCTCCTATCTCCATGGGTTTATATATTCTATACATTTCATATAAGAGGAGTCATGTAATATTTGATTTTCATATCCTGCTTCTTAGCATGATCACTCATTTCTTTTTAAAGATGAACGATGTTTCATTGCATGCAAATATCATCACATTTTAGTTGTAAATTTATCCATTGAGAGACACTGTGGGTTGTTTTCACTTTTAGCATTGTAAACAGTGCTGCTATAAACATTCATGTTTAAGTATTTAAGTCATTTTTAAAAATTCTTTTGGGTATCTACCTAACAGTGGAATCAGTAGGTCATACAGTAATTTCATGTTTAACTTTTTGGCAAACCACTAACATCTCACATGTACTCTCTTTCTCTGTCTCTCTCACCTCCTGTCAGTGAAAGGTCCAGTTCTCTTTCCTATCTTATAAACCCTTAGTAATAACCAAGAGATCCATGTGTTCTTCTAGGCCAGCAGTTATACTCTGACTCCCAGGTAATTAAAGGCCTAAATAAGGGACTTAATTCCTTTCCCTTTAATTTTCCCATGAAACTTACTGGATTATTCTCTACTATGGTACTTTTTCTGAATTATTCTGCTGTTCTTTTTAGTGTCTGACTTTGCCTACATCTCCAGCAGTTGCATCTGGTGTGCCATGCGGCCACCTTGCTTCCTGTTTTCCATAAAACAGCAATTCAAGATTATTTGTCACTCCCTAGGAAAAATATTCTGCTTTTTTTCATCCAGCTATTTGCTTGTATGTGATCTTTACTGTTTCACGAAAGTAAAAATTTAATTTGGAAAAAGAAAGATTTAATCCTTTTATATCAGAGCATTTCATAAGTTTACCAAGGCTTTGTTTTTTCATCACTTCATTGTTCTTCTGGTTTTTTAAATAAAAAAACAGTAGTAAGAGCAGCCTATGGCATTTGGGACATGTTATTTCAGGCAGGAAATAGCTCCTCATCAAGATGAATCTCCATAGGTGGTCACCCAAGCCACACCGACACTTCATGACCTCCCATCTCTGAGGCCTGTAGGGTCTCCTTGATATTAGCTACTGCTGCTGCCCCAGAAAGACTGGACAGGAGTCTCAACCTTCTGCTGTACGAAACTGGTTTTACTGCAAGAGTGTTGCTTGTCTTTCCCTTTTGCTATGAAGTTTTTCCCATATCAGATCTTTGAGTCTGGTTTGAATTCCCCCATACCCATGAGGCCTCTTCCTTTATGGTCCCTCTGGATGTTGTTTTCCTCTGCTCTCTCTAGGAATTCATTCCCTCTAATAAGCCAACGAGAAGAGAAGTCTTTCCTCCATGATCTCATTTATTTATTCAATATTTATTGAGCATTTGCTTATGTCAAGCGGTGTACTAGGCATTGGAGATAGAGCAAAACCCTGAAAAAGCATAACTCTGCTTTCAGTTTTACAACCTAGTGAGTGTAGGTAGATATCAAATGAATAAGCCTCTAAGGGTGAATAGCCCTGGACTTGAAATCTGAACTCTGAAAAGCTCTAAAACCCAAAACTTAGAGCTCTGACATGAGGCCATAAGTAATAAAACCATCAAGTTTTTCATGTTCCAAGTTATTAAAAATTAGTGTATGAAATTAACAAGTCTGATGTATAAATGCATATGAAACATATATAAATTTTTTGTTTAGACTTTGGTCCCATCCCCAAGATCTCATTATGTGTCTATAAATATTTCAGAATCTGGAAAGAATGTGAAACACTTCTGGCCCCACGCATCCCAGATAAGGACTACTCTCTCTGCCTGTACCATAGTGTATCAACTAGAAATAAGTAATGCAAAGAGATGGGGAACAGGGTAAAGAGAAAGTATCTAGACAGATCAAGTATTTTAAATGTGGAGGACCTAGAAAATTGATCCACTATGTCCTAATTTGAAACCAATACTAGAAGCTTAATGGAAGTCTTGGTGAAAGATGATAGTGCCAGACTGGAGTGAGTGGAATGGAACCAAGAGCCCTACATCGTATATTCTTATAGCTTAGTGGTCACTTTACATTTTGAACACACAGTGCCCCTGTTCTTTAGAGGTACACAGTTCTGTACATCTCCTATAGTTCTTCTAAAGTGTCTTGATTTTCATTTCTCCTTGCCTCAAATGGAACTTTAATTCCTTTTGACCTGATATGTATTTTATTTTTTAAAAAAACTATGGATTTTACAGCCTTCACCAGCTGGTCAACCTTGAATGTGGGCAAGAAATACTGGTAGAGATTTATAGTAGAGACTTAAATAAGTTTATGGGCAGATGTCTTGGGCTACATTTTGAAAATTACTGCTCTTGATGTTATATTTATACTGTTCTGGTTCCTCTTTGCCATGTTATTAAATTGTTTAAGATTCTTAGCAACTAATAAAGTGATCACTAATGCTTTTTTTTTCTAGTTAGCAGTAACGCTGCCACTTACCTTAGTAGCATCTGCTTTTCTTTCCACAGTATCTTAGTGGAATTGCTTTCCTGAGAATAAGCAATACTTTGATTTTCTACTTCTAGCTGTTTTCAGACTGGCTCTGAGTGCTCTGAACTGTATTTTCTCCTAGAAAGAGACATTTATATCCTAGCTTTTCCAAAAAAATAAAATAAAAAACCCTAAGTAATTGGCAAGATTTGAGACTTATTTTAAGTAAAAAAAAAAAAAAAAAAAAAAAAACTTGCAGTTTGTAAAATCTACTATAGCTGTTCAATTAAAAAACCCATAGATTTGACACTGAGATCTTATATTTAGCATAGCACATTCTAATAACTGAAAATTCTAAAATTTAATTGCAAAATGACATAGCAACAATAGTAAAGAAAATGCAGAAGTTCCATCAAAATGATAGACTGAACTAATGTGAAATTTCCTCCTTCCACAAACACTTAAAAATAAAGAATAATGTATAGAGATGATTTGGAGAAAGGTGATATATATCCAAAAGGCAAAGGGAAGACATGAAACTAAGAAGCAAACTCAACATATGTAGTTGTGTGGATTCAGAGATTATCACATGGCATATATAGGACATCTTTGAGAAATACAGTTTGCTACATAGGTGGTCCACTTAGATAAAGAAGTAAAATCTTTATGGATAGATGTTTTGACTGTGTAGAACAAACAGCTTTTTAAAAATTCTTTAAAATATATTTCTATAATCACTAAGGACTAAATCTTTATGTTATTTCATGCTAAAATTAATATGTTGCCTGGAGCATTTTGTAGCTTCTAAGTTTATTTCATCTAAGAGAATGTCATTGCTTATCATTTTTTATGAAAAAATTTGTTGACTTACTGCTATGCATAAAATTCTTATTTCAGGAATTAAAAAGATAAACATGAATTTTGCTTTGGAGGATTTATTATCCTTTAGGAAGACATAGCTTATAAATGTCTAGATTAATGAGAAAGACATTGATGTGGGAAGTTGTCTTCAAACAGCTTTATATGAAATGTTGCCTCCATTGATAGATGGTTAGGATTTGAAATAGTGATGAAGAGTACCAAAGAACAAAATAAAAGCATGAATACAGAATAACTAGAAATTAATCGTGACTACTTCAGTTTGGTTGCAACTGAGGGCAGTAGTTTTCAAGCTTTTGTGAGTAAAATAAAGTCACCTGGAAGAAGTTGTGCTGAGCTTATTTGGGCTACAAGTAGAATAGTGAAAGGGAAGGATGGAGAAGGAAGATAGGTGGGCATAAAATTGATGGATCACGGAGCTATGCTGTGCGTCTCATATTTATGTCAGTAAGAGGTGAACTACGGCAGTATGTTAATCATAATAATGACCTGATCAACAGAAAACTTTAGAAAATTAACCTGGTACCAGTGTGTGTGTGGTAATCGGAAGAAAACAAGATTGGAATTGGGGAGTTTAATATAAAGGTTACTGTGCTCATTCATGACAGGAAATCAGAACCTGTCCTTCAAGAAAGGCACCGAGAATAAAAAGCAGCAGAGGGACTTAGGCAAGGGAGAATCTGGTGACTAATTAGATATTAAGATAGGCGGGCATGTTGTATGCTATGCTTGTCTGATGAGGGGCATCACCTGGGACAGATGAGCCACCTCAGTGGCCTCTAAGATTCAGGTCTGGAGGTCAGCACAGAAACTGAAGCTGGTATCATATGAGTTGAGGGTTGTTAGCAGCATGGTCAGTAGCTATGGCAGTGGGTGAGGTCACCAAGGGCATCATACAAAGAGAGCAGAAAATGAAGTCAGAACCTCAGGGAGTTGTACCTTTCAGGAAACAGAAGTATGATGCTGTCACAGAACTTTATAGAGTGTAATCAGAGTGCTAGGAAGAGAAGTCACCAGAAAAGGCTTTCCACTAGAAAGAAAGCAGACAGGTATAACAGTGTAGAGGAGGATGGGACTGAAGATAGGCCACTGCAAGTAAGTGCAGGTGATTTCTAAGAGTGTAGTTCTCTTGAGTAAATACTGAAGCCAGCAAGGTTTGAAGAATGGGTCAGTGGTCAGGGACTGGCACCATTTATAATGCAGTGTTATTTCCTAAGAAAAATCATACTTCTAATGAACCTTTCTCTAGCATTGAAGGGCTGGGAGAAAATCAAGAAAATATTGGTCATTTAACTAAAAGCCATTCCTTTGTGTTCTGTCAAATATTCAATTTAAAGCAACAATAGAGCCCTCTATTCTTCTTGTGTTCATTACTACAAATGCCTTTTCCAGATGCAAAGATCTTTCAGGTATGTTACCTTAATCCAAAGGGTTTCATTTTCATTGAGTTCATCTCAGTACATAGAAAAGTTCCTTTAAAGTTCAGCTTTGTATCAACAAATAACAGCAACAGTGTATTATTGCCATGATAGGTAGATGTTTTGCAATCATCTTTATATATTTTGTATACTACTACCACAAGCTAACCAAATACATGTTTTTTCTCAAAGGTGTAACTCCTAATTCTACATCATTAGCAGTTACCAATAGGATAAGATACAGGTTAGCTCTTTTCAATGCCATATTATCTTATTTGTGCTTACTGTTGTTCAGTACCTTAGGCCTTATCCATCCCCAATTCTCATGGGGCTGTCACAGTTTATGGTAGGCCTTCTGCTACAGCTTTGCAAAATGCACCATTTACCTCTGGTGACAACAGTATAGATTCAGTATTGTTTCCATCTGACAATGAGAAAAGCCCAAGTAAGTAATTTGTGCACAGTGGTACTAGTATTAATCTTGAGAATCTACATCTCGGTTTTTATTTTTAACTGTGAAGTCCTTGCTCTCTGCTCTGAGATGGGCACTCAGTCCAGGTTCTTCATTGGGCTGTCTGCATTGCAGCATTACAGGAGCATAAGTGCTCAGCTGATATTTCAGAATCATTGGTGTTCTCTGTCTTTGGCTTGATGGATTTATTCTGGGTTAGGATGCCCACACTACAGGCCCAGACCCACGTTAAAATTTCTTTAAAATAATTCAGCTTTTGTATTTTTAAGTTTCAGAAAATAGGGGAAAACCAACTGGAGAAAAATCATTCAAAATTAAAAGAGAAAATTCTTTGAAATTATGATCCTAAGTGCCAGTTAGTTCTGGTTGCAGCCAGCTAAATAGATTTGGTCAAGAATTTTCATGAAAAGACTTCATCCAAAAGACAAGACAGGCTCTAGTTCTGGTATTTTGTGAGTCCTTATTTTATTGTATTTCATAGAGAAAATGGTAACAGTGAATGTCTGATGCTGAGTGTGGTATGGAGATCCGGTGGTCAAACCTCTCTCTGTCCAATGAGGCAGCAAGTGATTTCACTCTGCCAAAAGACTATGAATGTCTTTTACTTCTCCCTTTTTAGGCTTGAAGCACTGCCGCTTTGACATTATCTCTGGGTTTATGAAGTATCAAGAGTTGTACCAGACAATCTCAGACTCTTACACTGCAAGAATCCATCTAAATACGTCACACAACCACCAGGCATGGTAGCACATACCTGCAATCCTAGTACTTCGGAGTCTGAGCAGAAGGAGCAATGGCTGTTGAGGCTATTCTGGGACACATAGTGAGTTCCAGATCAGCCTGGAATGCATAGTGAGATCCTATCTCAAAACACCAAAAATAAATACATAATCAAGCAGCAGAATTGCTTTTTTAAAGAATAAGAAAATTACAAACCAGAGCCAGGGTTAATCATCTGCATATATCATTCCTAACAGTGGATAATCCCCAGCTAATTCATAAGTTTGCTCTGAAAAGTTTATTTATGTCTCATATTTTACTTAGGCTCCTATTAAAATGATCAGCCTTTCATCTATTATAGACACATCCTGTGTGCAAGAAATAGACATAACTTACAATTACTCAGTCTAATTGTGAATTGGTAACTTGGGTTTTAAAAGTTTTCTGCAGATAGACTATGTAGTTAGCCACATGGACTTTTTTCCAGTGTGTACTCATCTTGTCATTATTTATCTCAATGTTCATGCACCATCTTTGGCATGGATTGCCCATGTAGTTCTAAATATTTTGGTACCCTTGCATTTCAACAATAACCATTTCCATTCATAATCAAAAGACTAAGTGTTTTGTTACTTTTAGCAATTTCAGTGTATTGACATTTGAGTATTTCACACAAAGCATCCCAGCCTCTGGCTTGATGCCAGTATGTTTATTGATTGAATGTTGAAAACCCCTCAACAAATTTCTGTGAATTAACTACTTTAATCAAAATACAAAAGACAGATAACTTATGTGTGAGAATAGCCACGGAAGCAAGAGAAAGCTTACAAAGCCAAATGACTCCCTTAACTTAATTCTCCCTAACAATGAGGTCTGTATATTCAGGAGCTTTGTGTCAATACTGAGACTCTTTGGACCAATATGCTTTTAAAAAGGATCATAGCAGGATTGCTTCATTGGTCATTCAGACTATGCTTTATAAACTACGTGACTTCCCAATAAGACAGGTAGATTCTTTACAGTAATAAAAGTAGGAAGGCTACTAGAAGTAGTTCAATTCCCTGGCAAGCACAAGGGCCTGAGTTCAATCCTTGGTTTCACCAAAAAAAAAAAAAAAAAAAGATTCCTCATAAATGGCACATTACCATCTGATAGCATGATTGTTTCACATCAACAAGATTTCCTCTGACCCAAGCAATAGTAAGGACTTATATGATTCATAAAAATTTAGCTAAAATATTTAGAAATCATTTCATTTACTTTTCTGGAAGAAAAAAATGCATTTCCATTGGAAGGAACTACTTTAATTACTTTGCTAGTTCATGTTACATGATATATTTAATCTGAGTCATGTACATATATCCAGAGATATATGGTCACCCTGTGTGTGTGAATGTAATTTTCAAAATTTTAAAGGTTTCATTGGTGTTATTCTGTGTTCTCTAAACTGAGTCAAGGAATGAATAGCTGCAGCTCTGAGCATTTCTTCCTCTTTCCTTTTGCTTTGTTCTGCTGTCCCTCATCTTAATGCCTTCCTTTTCATAGACTGAGCAGTCCACTCCACTTAGGCATAAGTTTCATGGGCTCCAGCATGGGGTGGAAGTGTTACCCTCCATGCCAGTATGTTGATTGCTATGTATGACTGACGGGCAGCCTGCTACCTTTACCTTGGAAATGCTCAGCTTCTCCCGTGTTGGTCTTTAGCTCCCTTGGTTTCACCTTCTCTAGGTGATAATTTGCATTTTGGTGAGTGCAGCAGATAGCTCCTCAGTCTCTTGAGTCCTACTTCACATTCCTACCCAAACTGTCAGCTGTGTGCAGGATATCGTTCCATAACCAGGACAGTTTGGATAATCCAATGCAATATTCACCACCCCCAAATTTGCTCCTCATACCTTCACAATCCACTCCATAGCCACATGGTCTCTAGTTTCATTTTATCAACTGAGAAACATTTTTGAGCTGCTTTCTACTCTTTCACCATGTATTTGGAATGTGTGAGGTAACGCCCCCTTCAAGAAGCCAGTAGTGATAGGAAAGAAGACACTAAATCGATCACAAGTGTGCCTCTGATCATGATTAGAGCTCAGTGTGCACAGACCATTGCCATAGGAAAGAGAACAGGAAGCCTTCTAGGAGGTAGATCACCAAGCAAGGCCAATCCATTCTTGTAGTGTAAAAGTCTGAGATTGTCTGCAGTACCAGTTGAGGGAGGCTGAGTAAAGTGGACATTGGCGCATTTCTGAAGGGCTGTTATGCCATGTGAGAAAACTGGGGTTACACTTTGAATGTCTTTCATTGACATCCTGCAAAACACTGCCAGACTGTGGCTCTACCACTCTTGTCCTTATTTCTCTTTCCTTACATTGTGACCAGAGGTGGTCTCCCTGGTTTTAGTTTAGAACTTGACTCTCATTCTTCAGTACTTTGTTACTCACAAGATTACTCTCATTGCCAGAAGCCTATAGTTCTCCACTTCTGCCAGATCCACCCCATGGATCAAGTGAGTGACAGTTATCTTCCCATCTGAGTTGTAAGTTGTGAGTCAGTTTGACATGTCCTACATGTTGGCAAATTTCAAGCACCTTGCCCTGTGTTTCATACATGGGAGGCCTGCCTGTTTGTTGTGCTGAGTAGAAGGGGTTTACTTTAGAATCTTACCACATTTCTTCATTTTCCAGGGTTTTTTTTAATTCACATCAATATAATCATGCTGCTATAATAAGCACTGGCTTTCTTGTCATTGCCAGCAAATGTTCCTTACAGCCCAGTGGCTCATAACATGCCCTGCTGCTACAAATCAGCAACACTTCCCAAGTAGAGTGGCATGACTGTGTACAAAGCTTAGTGCGCAACGTTTGCTTTTTGCTGTAGAAAATGAAAGCCCTCACTTTTCCCTTGGGTGAAAGCAGGCTTGGAAAGCATGGATGCAGGCCCTTTGCCAAGCATTGCAATTTCCAGGGCTCTGCACCTCATTTCACTGACAGGTGTAACCAATAGGACTTTGAACTTAGAGCTAGTGGTTAAGATTTGTGTCCCGATTCTAACCGCCTAGGTGGTTGGAAGAATTTCTGAGCTTTGGTTTCCTTACCAGTTGAGTTAGGAGTGAATTAGACTGAATTTCTATTTACTGTTAGAGAGATTATCTTTTGTCAGTGTTTCCACAGCAGTGTACCTACCAAGGATCTTCATTGCCAACAACAACATGAACTCATTCTGATTTGTAATTTTTACTCCTAATTTAAGCAGAAAAAAGGGAAGGATCTTGGCAGCGTACAGAATGGGTGGGGTGAAAAATCAGGCTCAGGATTCCTAGGCTACACTATAGGAGCCAGATCCTCAGGATGACAGTTCATTTATTTGCCAGTAAATCTTTGTGGTGCTCATGTAGCTGCCATCAAACTGTGCCTTTATGTCACTGTTTTCATACTTATTATCCCAGATGTGAGTGTCCAAATGTGGGGCCCTAGTCAGGGCCCTTAGCTATGGTTGGAGAGAAAGAATACAGGGACCATTTGGCATGGGGCATAGGCAGTGGAAGCAGTATGGACTCTTGGAGAGTCACATAGATGTGTGATTTCCCGTAAGGCTGCCATAGGCGCCATGCCATGGCTCTCATGGTCTTAATGACATGCATCTGGCTACACTCTGAGTATCCTGAAGACTTCAAGTACCTGGAAGATCTGTTTCTTCCAGCTTTAAAGTCTAAAATTTTTGCTGAGGTTCATATGACTCTTCCAATGACCTTTTATTTTGCTTTAATTTTTAGTAACACGATTATCTGGAATTAGGTGTAGGAGTACAATGTAAAGTAAGAGCTACAGCTGTAACTCTGAACACTCTTGCCAGGTATCATTCCAGCCTGAGAAGAAAGGCACATGAGCAGGTCATTGCCCCAGAGGCACTCTTCACTTGGCAGATGTCAAACAATGATTTGGGATCAGGGTTTATCTCCAGCCACAAATGATTCAAAACAAGGCTTATATATCAAGACAGAAATATTTAGAAAGAGAAATTAAACAACATCCTGTCTACTCTAGCCTGCAGGTAGCCCAAGTTCTTATTATCAGTGAGGTCTCTAGAATATTACACCCAAGTCTGTATCACTTGAGTACCTTGCAGAACAATATTCATCGATTGTCAGAAGCCTTCTGCCTTTGGAGGGAAACTGCCGTGATCTTATGTCAGAAATATCTTCCAAAAATTTAGTCAGACAGATCTTAGCTTCCCTTAAAACCTGGAAATTGCTTGCTCTCATAAAAGAGAGGTGTCAAGTTAGAATGTTTTGCTCTTCACTTTGCTCTCAAATGGCTAAGTAGAGCCTTAGATATGGGACTATCCACAGAGTCTATCTTGGCCCTTGTCACTGTCACTTTTAGTTATTATCTCTTGTTTCTGGTGATTTATTTTGTAAGCCTCCTCACTTTTATTTTCAAAGAAGGTATACAAGAGAGAACGGAAGTGGGGATAAATGGATAGAAAGAGACTGGATGCCAGATGGGAACCTAACCAGAACAGAGGTAACCTCATCAGAAGACTACCCCATAGTTGTCCTCCACCTCAGACCCACCAGCCAGCCCAACAAACACTTTGTCAAAGCAAATATATGCTAGTTCTATCTCAATGGCTGCTACCCAGTTGGTCTAGATATGGTTTAAAACAACGTCAATGGCAATAAAAATTTTATACATCTCTCCTTGTGTGTTTATGAGAAGTTTTATTTCCAACATAAAAGTAGCATGTGGGACACCAGCTTCTAAGAGAGAACAAAAGTAAACAATGAGACATCAGTCAATAATGTCATCCATCTACAGTGGATTATTGTGAATGCTGTGAGTTGCTAACTATCCAAATTGTATTCAAGTATTTCATCACCTGCTTAATCAAGCTGCAAAATAAAGAGTTAGACCACTTCAACTCTAGTGATTTGATTATGTGGTAAAGAGACTGGTGCATAAACATTAATCCTTGGAAATTAATTCACGAAAATTAGCTGAAGATATCCCTAGAGGCCTGTTTTGTATCTATTTTTGCATAAAACGTTGAACTAACTACTTGCTGAGGGTGTCTTGTGGGGACTAGAATGATTATGCATCCTTCTGCAGTTATCTAGAGAGAATCATGAAGGGGCCATGGAGTGACCTGAAAATATATTCTGATTAAAGCTAAGTCTTGAACAGGAAAATTGCTTTAAAATGATTAAAGGTAAAATTGTTGGTAATGAAAGAAAACACTTGTCCTAGGAGGCCTTTGAAAGAGAATCTTGTTTTGAGTCTTTTGTGTGCATGTGACTTTACTTTTCAATGCTAAAATGCTACATTGTGTTAATCTATTTCATTATATTAACTTTAAAATTCAGTAGAGGATTAGGAGAATGTTCTAGATAAAAGACAGGCTGGGTGGTGAAGCTCTGCCCTCAGGAAGTCTCCAGCATAGAAGAGGCAGCTGCTCAGAGAAATGCCTGTGGTGGCATCAGTGTCTGCACCATTGCTAAGGATTCCCTCAGCAGAGGGGGCCTTCTGCAATCAAGCATATTCATTCTCCTGCAACCCCAAAGTGTGAATGGGGATGCTGAATGGGTAAAGAAAGACTACTGTTTCATAGGAGCTCATGGCGTCATGATTTGCTACCAAAACCTATAGAACAGTGCTTGTGTGTGTGTTTGGGGACAGGTGGTCTTTGGAATTTGGAATTGGTAATAAGGTGTTGTGGATCTATGGTAAATCAGAAAGGAAGGAGCTCTTATGTGAGGGAAACATTCCTAGATGTAGGGACTGTTCCTGGTGGCGCTGGAGGAGGAGGTCTGGAACAGTGCTGAGTTTTTCTGTGTGATACCTTTTTCCCAGAAGTTCTGCACTGCTGGGGTCTCTCAGGATGGTGACACTGGAAAGCCCAAGGGGCGAGGTTCAGCCCCCACAACAAAGCTTTACACTCTGTCACCACTGCCTTGGTGCATGCATGGTGGTCCATATTCACTGCTCCCTCCTGGTTGTTCTACCCAATTTCATCACTTTTCCAGATCCCTTTTCTCCTCTCTCCCATTCACCAATCACACTATCTGTTTGTTTGTTTGTTTGTTTGTTTGTTTGTTTGTTTCACTTACCAAAACTTAAATCCTAGGATCTTTAAAGCCTTTCTTGTTTGCCTTCTGTTTCACTCTCATCATTCCCCACTGAAACCCAAGCTTTGGTCTTACCAGTTTGTCTTAGAGTAGGTCAGAGTGAGTGCCCACTTAGGATGGAAGCCTCTCTGCCCATGACTTTGTTTAACTGGAGTGGTGTTTATCTCCTAAGTGCTGTGAGAGAAGCAGCCTCCTTACAGTTGGAAGTGGCTGATAGGTTCTCTCTATGAAGTGTGTCTGCTGTACAAAATAACATACTGATGCAGTGCTCAAATCTGGATATGTTAATCCACATTGGAATGGAAGGTAGCTAGCCTTGTTTCTATTCTTATCTCTTCTAAAGTATTACTTTCATAATATTTTTGAACACCACAATTGTCCATTTCAATTGTGTTACAATTGTTTTTGCCTGTATTTACTGTGTCTAATTCTGTTTGGTTTGCTCAGGCCAGGCACTTGTTTTGCCAGTATCTATGAGAAAGCTCTAATTTATGATAGCCATTAAAGGCATTGTTTGGATCTACACTCTCTTTCTTAGTCTCAGGTTGTTTTTTAAGGATGTGTCCTCAATACTATTGCTGGTGTGTGATGATGAAATGGGTACAGACAGTGTTGAAAGTGGCAGAGTCAGGAGGGTGGACCCTCAGCACACAGACAGGCCCTGCTCCTGCTGCATCAGGATGAGTGAGTGATAGCAAAGCAGAGAGCGCCATGTGGTGCTGAGGTTGCTGTTCAGTAATCTCATTCTCTGTGTGCCAGCCCCAGCTCTAGGTGTCTGCAGCACCCTCCTTTGTGGTACCCAGTGCAGACAGGTTTGGAGCTCCTGTGTACGCAGCTGCAAGAAGTATTCACTGGCTAACAGTGAGCAAATTAATATTGGCACTGCATTTTGGAAGATTAAAGAGAAAAGAAAAAGGTCAGAATAGTGAAATAGCCAGAGTAGTGGTCAGTGGGCCAAATAACCAACCCATTCCAGACCCTGGGGCCAGTTGTGATCAGCTTCTCTCCTGCCTATTGTTCATACTTCTTGGATGGGAATTAAAGTCAGCAGAATCAATCCAAATCAGCTTATTTAACTGTGTAACATATTACAATGAACTCTTGAAAAGATGCCCTGAATAGAAAAGAATAAGAATGTGTGAGTTACATGTCTATGTGTTTCAAATTTTTTGTTGTATCTTTAAAAAAAATTCTTTTACGATTTCACTACAGTTCTTTGGTAGGAGCTGTTTGCTCTCAACCCATCGTAGCATCTCATAGTGACTATAGTATTGTGTTCTTAAGAGTTACGGACATTCCTGCAAATGGAGATTAGAGCATCATGAAGACATCTAGAATGAAGTGTCCGTGGAAGCCCTGGGTGGAGATTGGAAAGCTGACATTTCTTTAATCCATGAGGAATCAGAACTCATTTTAAAATAATATTCATTATAATTTGTATATTTTTCTGATTCAATATGACTCTGAAAAATAATTATAGGTAATTTAATACTGTAGAATAAATATCATCTGACTTGTTTATGTGGAAATTTCTTCCTCTTCATCTGCTAAGTTAATTCATCAAACAGATTTTATTTGCTAATAGTACAGATAAAATGTGTTTGTTTTTCATACTTAGAAAACATTTTATCAAATGAACCTGCAAATTTTGTGCATTACCTCATTTCTCTCACAGATTCTTTTCTGAACATAGATCTAGTTTTGAACATCTTTCTTGAAAATATTTTCACTCTTCCTGACTTCTTTCCTGTGTTTTCTCCTCCACCCTACCTGGGCAGTTTGCTTGTCTTTATCTTGTCCTTGTAAGCCTCTCCCTCAAAGAGCATACCCACAGGCCAAGGAAGGAGGCCCATTCTGCAGATAGAGGTCTATAAAGAGGGGTTGGGGAACCCCAGCCAGGAGGTACCTCTGGCCCCTGAGGAAAAGCTGCCTTTGTGAAGGCTGTGTCTACCAGATGCCAAGATAATTCCAGTAGAGACAATTCAACCAAACACAAGCAATTCAATGTAAGCTTAGTCCATGTGGTTTTTTCCTCTGGACAAACTGAACTGACTGAGTGCTGGCACTGGTCACTTCCCAGCCAGTGCTTAGGGTGTTTCCTAGAGCAGTGAGCTCTGAAACGGGAGCATCAGCTCTCAGGGGCTGTGTACAGTGATGCACTGGACACAAGAAAAGGATTCTAGAGCATCCATTTGTACCTAAAGATAGAATTTGAAGTTGCTAATGTTTGATTTTTATGGACTGGTAATTTGAAATGTAATTTTAATGATACAGAATAGTTGTCATTAAATTGCTTTGATTATATGGCCCAAAAGCAAGCATTAGAATTTACCCCCATTATTTATGATTCCCATTCTGTAGGTTCATGATCTCTTAAGTGCAGCAGAGCTATTATAAGGCATCCACTCATACATATGGGTAGACCTGTTTTCTCACTAGTGGATACTGAAATATATTGATCACCTAAAGTTTGAAACTGTTCATTAGTTCATTTAATTATTTGTGTTTGTTGTATTTTAAAATTTACTGTAAAATTAGATTCTTATATAAAAAATATTGTGAATCCATGAAGGAGACAATGGGATACAAATGACTAAGAGGAACCAGGTCACAAGAAGATGTTAGATCAGTTCATTGATTAATCAGCTTTTTATTACTCTAACAAATACCTGAGATGATCAGTTTATAACATTGTTTATTTTGGAATTTTAGTCCCTGGCTAGTTGGCACCTTGCTTTGGGTCCTGTAGCAAGACAGGATATGATAGTAGTCATGCATGGTAAGACTGTTCCCCTAGACATCAGGATAGCAAACCCAAAGTGACCTAGTTGGAATGAGAAGGGAGAGTTAGTCATTACCAGGTCTGAAGACAGGTTGTGCAGGGCTACTTGACAAGCAAAGACAATGGGATTTTTTCCTTTGCTCTCTTAATGATTAGCTATAGATAAAATCCATACAATGTTTCAAAATTTAGCTCAAGAGGAGGTAACACACTCTCAGTGTTCTCACCTAAGGTTCAGACTATTGGTAAGGCATTAATGAAAAACCCTGGTGCCTCTAAACAAACTTACTGGAGACAATCATGTAAGCAGTTAATAGGGACCTACTGCTCTCTGTCCTAGGTAGACAAAGCCCATTCAATTTGTACCAGCACACTGACCTCAGGGGTAGAAAACGTATTCCTTAAGAGATCCAGTTAATCATCACAGAGTACTCAGAGGCCTAATTCAGTGCAGCTGCCCTTTTGGTGCTTGCCACCTTCATGTGTGAAGGGGTATTCTCAATCTTTCTTCCTCTAAAATCCTGTTGTTTTTCTACAGTCTGCCTGTGCTGTATACAGTGGCCTACATGTCTCATATGTAATCTTTCATCAAAGAAACAAAGAATCAAGGTGTGTTGCCAGTTCCTGACAGTATTAGGACCTCACCCAGTAACAGTGCTGCAGTTAGAACCCTGACCCTTACAACTTGAGTTTTTCTCCTGGACACCAGGGACTTCAAAGCTATTTTTAGTGTAAACCATAGCTCTCTTAGGCGTACAGTGGCCTAATAGTTAAATAAAAGCAGAAGTTTGACTTTCATTTTGTATCCTTTTCACTATAAATCGTGGGTCAGATCCCTTCTGAGCTGAGCATAGAAATGTGTTAGTCATTACGGCAGTGTCTAAAAGTTGGCAAAATAAAGTTGATAGGTCTTAACTTTATATAAGTGTACCCTATTCCACTTTAAAGACACCAGGATAGGGTTTCCGGGGACATTTAGCTATGCTCAGGAAGTTTCCAGGCATTATCCTGAACCCGGCTTCACCTGAAAATGAGGCCACCCCTCAGCGAAAGGATTCTGGAGTTATGATATCAAGACTGAGATAGTGATCAACCAAACCCCAGCCCACTAGCTGATCCTTAAACCTGGCCACTCACCTTTCCAAGTGGGCCAGCTACCTGAGCTACAGTCCTTTGCCATATTCCTTTAACCTTCCAGTTAAATCCCTTCCTGTAAATTTGTGCTTTAGTTTTAATTTCCATGATTACAGAAAGTAAGAACTTGTGCTAGCTAATAACCAAATGTTCCAAGAATTCCTTTCCCCTCACTCACCCCCAGCCACACAATGACCAGAAGACTACTCTCTAGGCTGTACCCCTGAAAGGCTCCTCCACCTCCCTGTACAGCCACAGGCTAGGAACAAGTGTTGAGCACCTGCGCCTTCTCAGGGCATCGAGGAGCCACACGCTAGCCATTAGGGCGAGGATGTTGCATATGGGAAGAGTTGTACATGCTTAAATGTGTCTCTACCTTTTGTTCAATAACTAAAGTGCTTTCTTTTTCCTTTCTACTTCAACATATTGTTTGTTCTCTTTTGAGTGAGTGTAGGGATGTATCCTGTTCTTGACCTGCATCTCTGTGTTCCTCTTTATGCACATGTATATCCTTAGGGCTGTTACAACAAAATGCCACAGGCTGTGTGCCATAAACAACAGAAATTTATTTTCTCATAGTTCTGGAGATGAAAGTCCAAAATCAAGTGACAGCATTTGTTTTTGTCTGGGGCCTCTTCACTGGCTTGTCGATGGACCTTGTAGGTCCCTGCCTGCCCTGCTCTTCTAGGCTATCTGAGCGCATCATTATAAATTAATCACTTCCTTAAAAGCTTCATCTACAAATATAGTCACATTTTGAGGTACTTCATGTTAAGACTTCAACATATAAATTTAGCAGCACAAAATTTAGTTCATAACAAAGGGTACTTATTTTGGTTTATGTAGAGTTCTCAGGAAAACATGTACGACTTGGCAAGGTCAAGAAAGTAAGAACTTGTGCTAGCTAATAACCAAGTGTTCCCAGAATTCCTTTCACCTCACTCACTCATTAGGGGCTGGAGAGATAGCTCAATGGAGTAAGTGCTTCCCTGGCAAGTGCAAAAGGGCCTAAGTTCAATCCCTGGTTCAGCAAAAAAAAAAAAAAAAAGAAGCTTTTATCAATAGGGAACCCATATCCCAATTTGTTTGTCACAGTCCCATTTTACTGCCATTAGCTCTTAATTTTTTTAAATCATTTATTTATTTAGTAAGTTGGTACTGGGTCTCACTATGTAGCTTGGACTTGTAATGATCCTCCTGTCTCAACCTCCCTAGGACTGAAATTATAGATGTGCACCACCATACCTAGTTTGGGGTCCAGCACAGTGCACCCAGGGTTCTGGGGTTGGCAAGGCATGTAGTACTGGGGATCAAACCCAGGTCTTTGTGCTTGTCAGGTAAGCACTTAGACTGCTGAGCTATCTCCCCAGTCCCCATTATCCCTTCTTAATTAAAATAGAGCCCTCTTTGCCTGTCATAAATATCTTATTAAATAATGTTAATTATTTTGTAGAGGGTCTAGATCCATAGTGCATGTACTTGAGTCTTCAAAAATTATATTGCTTTGCCTAGGTTTTGTCAACCGTGAAGCAGAGACACTAAGAGTAGCTGTCTCATGAGTTCTTACGAGAACCAAATGAATCAGTATGTGTGCATCACCCAAAATATTGCCCTGCATGGAGAAGCACTGGTGTCACCCTGAGTAAGGCAAAGAGGAGGAAGGGAAGGAGGAGGAGGATATCTGTGAAGGAGGATGATTAATTTTATGTCAGTTTGACTGGGCCATGGTGCCCAGATATTGGGAAAAACATTCGGGATGTTTCTATGAAAGTGTTTTTGGATGAGACTTACATTTAAATCAGTGAATGCTGAATGAAACAAACTGTCCTGTGCTGTGGGTGGGCGTCCTCCACCAAGTGGAAGCAGTGAGGAGAGCAGGAAGCAGTGAGGAGAGCCTTTCTTCGAGCAAGAAGGAATGAGCCCCCAGAAAACCTGGCACCTCATCTACAGCTCAGCTCCTCCTGGTTCATCCACAGATGGCCTTTGGACTCAAACTGCATGCTTTCCCTCAGTCTTCCCTCTGCCAGGTTTCCCCATCAGACTTTGGATGCTGCCAGGCCTTGACAATCACATGTGCTAATTCTCTGTACATCCTGTTCTGCTTTTCTGAAGAACCCTAATTAATACCCCACGTGTAGAAGTTAAAGCTATCCCTGTAGCATAACTTTTAATACAAAAATGTTCATATATTTCTGGATTTTTATGTCCTTTTATATTCACTATAATCTTTGCATATCTATAGACTGGTGAACAAAAAATAAACATCCACAAGATAATGAGGTTAGTGAATAGGCTCTTTTCTATTAGTCTCAGTAGTTTGAATAAGACTGGATTTTGTATTTTCATATCATGTTTATGAACAACATTGATATTATCCATCTGATAGAATTTTCATCATTATTCATAATTTTGAAGATTATGTTTTTCAGTAAGCAAGAGTAATATCTTTAATAAATTTTGGAAATAAATGCACCATAAATTACTTTCAGGAAAAATAAGTGTTGATTAAAAAACCAGAATTAAATCACCATGTCCAAAACGGAGCTTTGAAACTAAGTAAGCAAGCAAATACTGGCAGGAGCTCCCGCAAGTTAAAAGATTGGCAAATCATCCTTATGGAAAAAGTGAACTCAGAAAAATCAAGGAAAGGATGGAGGTGGAACTGAAAACTATAGTGTCCTGGAACAGATCACTGAGGCCTCGGAAAATCTCCTGTCCATTTGCACTATTAGCGTGAATGCGTAGAATGGTTTAGAACATATTCTACCTACCTATCCCATATGAGGACCATTGTGCTGAAACTGGGGCCTCTTGAACCATGCAGCACGCTTCCCCCAACCTCAGCTGATGAGCCCCGTGAGTTCTCCTTTGCCGTGTAATATTCAAAACTTCCAGCAGTTAGCATGTGGGCATGTGGGGAAGAGGCATTACTGTGTCTAACACACTTTTTCAAAATAATTTTTACTTTTTAATCATGCAAATGTGTGTCTGTTAGAGAATAATACTGAATCAAACAAAGTAACAAAAGCAAAGCCTAAAACAATATAAATAGAACTAAATGAACCTGTATATGTTACAGTAGCATATTCTATGTTAGAGGGCAAAAAATAAAGAAATTGATTCCAGTCAATGAACTTGGCTCATAGGACTCTAGGACTCAGCCAAAAATCCTTACAATGAGATGAACTTGGCTCATAGGACTCTAGGACTCAGCCAAAAATCCTTACAATGAGATGTACTTTGAGAACTGCAGGGGTTTAAAATTTGTTGACACCATGCTGGAATTCAGGCATACTGGACTAACTTCACTGTGGTCATTGGAGGGAGAACCCTTTGGGGATGATTGGGATTAGAGTCATTAGGTCCAATTCTCCACAAGAGAATTCCAGTTGACTTTATAAGACCAGAGAGTCACATATACATGTGCAATCCTGTTTCTCACCTGCCATGTTCTCTGCCACCAGGACAGCTATCACTAGAAGTGACTCCTCAACTGGCCACCTGCAGAACCATGGGCTGAAATAGATCACTTTATAACTCACCAGTTCAGTGTTCAGTTACTTGGAGCACAGAACAGAATAGTGAAAAGGCCACAGTAATTGCCCAAATCTCTTGATTTTTACTTAGTAAATTCATTTGAGGTAGTGGTTTTATTCTCTCTCTCTCTCTCTCTCTCTCTCTCTCTCTCTCTCTCTCTCTCTCTCTCTCTCTCTCTTTCTCTCTCTCCCTCCCTCCCTCCCTCTCTCTCTTTCTCTGTCTCCCCTGATAAAAAGAATGAATGTGTTCATGTGTCTGGGAGCCAGAGTGCCTCCTATGGGCAAAGGAGAGAAAATACAGTGTAAAGGAGGGAAAGCCTTCAGGCTCTCTGAAATGGTGTAGAATATCGATACCCAGCAACAATAAGCACAGCTAGTGGCAGACTTTGGTTTCTAAATGATATTCCATGCTAAAAGAAAGTAAGATTCTTTAAGGAAAAGTAAGATTCTTTAAGGAAATATCTGATACCAGATGAAATAGGCACAAGGTACAAGGTAAGCACATTGAGCATCCAACGTAAAATACAGACTAATAGATTTTGACTTAAAAAGCAATGCTCAGGATTAAAATGCAAGCAACTGGGATTGAGAAAGGGAAGACACTTTTTAAAGAGAAAAATGTCAGCTAATAAATACAAGAAAACAATGGAGAAGAAACACTGTTCATGTAATCCTCCATGTAAGGACTAATAAAGGCCGGATCATTGATGCACGATAAAGCTGAGAGGCGAAATACTGTTGACATTTCAAAGTATCCCACAGATTTCTTATTACCTACAAAAAGGAAAAGACATGTTTATGAATGGGGAGATCTATTCTTCATCACCTTTGTCAAATTACCAAACTTAGCTTACAACAGTGGAACAAACTGGTATTCTGTGCCACACTGTGTGACAGAAAGGAAAAATAAAATATCAAGTATACTTTATTATTTTTCCCAAACATTTATCTTGCATTTATTTATGACTGAAATGAATCAGGCAATTCTAGATATAGAGCACTTTGTAGGACACTCTACTGGATACCAGGTTATAATAAATGGAAATGGAAATAAACCAATGACCACCAAACGCAACTTGTGATGTTTGATTACATGATGAATTTAAAAAATAAAGCAGGGCTGGCCTGATAGCTCAGTGGTCTAAAGCACCTGCTTAGGAAGAGTGCAGTAGCCTGGGTTTGATCCCTGGTGTGTTGTGCCAGTCTTGCTCATGGGGCATGCTGAGACAGCGATTGAGACTGGGCGTGAAATTGGTCAAGCAATGGCCGTGACTCATCCACATGGCTGACATTGACAAAGGATCTGCAAATGCAATACAGGGTTACAGAATAAATCCTGAGGGGACTTGACTGACCTTATCAGATACAAAAGTTATGTTTCTTGTTATATAGGTCTTGCTTTATCTTGGTCTTAACCATCCATATAAAAAATATAAAAATGAGGTATCAAAAGGAAAGCTCAGTATATATTAATATACTGAGCTGTAAAAGGTTCAAGTTAACAACTTCTGACATTGCCAATAACCCACTACTATTATGAACTGCTGGACCATACTGGATTATTTTGCTGAATTCCTGCACCTACAATGTATAAGTGACAATGGAATACCTATCTCTAACGAAACTAAACAAAAAAAGGGGATACAAAGGAACACCATTTTGTATCTGTATATACAAAATAGTTAGGATAGATATACATCTACTTTCTCTTAGTTCAGTAAGAAGAAAGATTTGTACTAATAGTATTTGGACAGGATATCATGTCTGATTCTTGTGCTGTGGCTAGGGAGGATAACAATATACAGTGTATTGATTATTGAAACTGTCCTTACTTAATTTTGGAACTATCTCATTGCTATTTGTTTCTCAATAGAATTAATAAAAATAAATAAATAGAGGCTGGGTGTGGTGCCGTGTACATTTAATCCTTGCTCTTGGGAGATGAACAAATGAGAATTACTACAAGTCTGATCTATGTAGTGAGGCCCTGTAGACCCTGTACAGAAAAATAAATAAATAAATAAACAGCCAGAAAAGACACTGTTGGGACAATGGGAAAATTCTGAATGTATACTGTACACTAAGTAATATTGCTATGTTAGTATTAAATATCTTTCATATTATAATAATGATAGGAGTTCAAATAGGAAAAGATAGACATGCATACTGAAGCATTTAGATTTTGGGGAGCAAAGGGGGGCAGCCTTAACAAACTGAAATACAAACCAAATAAACTCAAAGGGTGTAAGAAACCCCTGAGTATTTATATTCAGCATGATATCAATAATTTTCAAATAGCTCCAAAAAATGCATCTGTACATATTCATATATGTACAGAACATTCAATGAGAGCAAAATGAACGCTGCCAAATGGCAATAGTTGTTTGGCTTTGGTGAGTGGAGCTGGTTTGCACCATATTTTAAAGTTTTCTGAAGGTTTGATTTTCAAAATAAGTTGAAAAAACCTTTTATTGAGTTCAGGGGTTTCTTACTACCCTCTGAGTTTATTTGGTTTGTATTTTAATTTGTGAAGGCTGGGTCCCTTGAGCTTCCTAAACCCACAGTGTATTTCCAGCCATCTTTGGAAATGTCTCCCTGATGTCTGCTGCTCTGAGTGTCTGAGAAAATTGATGTTTTATTTTTATTTATTTATTTATTGATATTTAGAACAGGGTCTACAGGGTCTCACTGCGCAGATCAGATTCATAGTAATTCTCCTGTTTATAGCCTCCCAAGTGCTGGGATTATAGGCATGCACCACCACATTCAGTTTCCCTGTCTCAGCACACCCAGGGGCTGAAGGGGGGGACACAGCAGGCCCCAGGATTGAACTCCCGTCCCCTGCACCCCTGCGCCCCTGCGTCTACCTAAGCAGGCACTTTAATCCGCTGAGCTATTTGGCTGGCCCTTTAAACTGATATTTCAAAGATGCATAGAGAAGAGCTTCAATAGAAGCAGTATTTGTATGTTAATTTTTATGAAAATATATAAGGGGAAAACATTTGAAGATAAGCTATAAATAAAATGGACATGTGGTGTCTGGTTTCATCTGATACTCAATAAGTATGAGCTTAATATGAATGTCCTTTTTTTTTTTTTTTTTTTTTTTTTTTTTTTTTTTTTTTTTTTTTTTTTTTTTTTTTTTTTTTTTTTTTTTTTTTTTTTTTTTTTTTTTTTTTTTTTGCGGAACCAGGGATTGAACTCAGACTCTTGCACTTGCCAGGGAAGCGCTTTAAAATATTACTTGGTATTACCAATAACAAGAATAAGAAAGACAAGTTTCCTGGGTTGGTTGAAAGACGAGATCCCTGAGGATAAGACTTTGATCTACACCTCATATAAGTTTGCCAAATTCTCTGGCTCTCTCAAGTGAATTTCTTCAGAGAGACTTAAAGTTTTATATCACAGGACTCAATCTTAAGTCTCCCAATAAGTTTCTTACCCCTTCCCTTCTCTTGCTACCTGCCAAGTCTCTCTTCAGGGGGTTCTTTGCCACCTCCATGACTGCTATACTTGTCCCTCACTTCCCAGCTCACCTGTTGGGCTTGCCCCTGATTTCTGCTTCTGTCTGTGACTTCCGGTTCCACAATTTCCGGTTCTGTGATTTCCAATTCCGTGTTGGTCAGGGTACTGTGTGCCTGTGGAGCCACTGTGCCCGGCCCACCTACTTACACTTTCTACTTCACCTTACCCCAGGTGAAGTGTCCCCTTTACATGTTTACATATTTTTCACCACATTTTTTATCTGGTCTCTGAACGTTTCCATGCAGGAAAGTTATCTGTAAGAAGTTTTGAAACCAAACTCTGAACTCGATTTATGCTTTCTGGTCCATACCATAGGCTAAAACCAGACAGTGCTTGGTAGCTAAATTAGGCTTTGTGAATTCCTTAATCTCTCAGCACTTAGTTTCGTGATCTATAAAATGAAAACAATAAACCTATTTCAAATGGTTCTTATAAGGGTTAAAGTTGCTTACATACATAAAGCACCTGTGCATGGTATGTAAGTATTTACTATTTTTAACCCACACTGTCTTTCCCCTGGCATGTCAGACCTGAATCAAATTTGATTTTCATGATGAGCCTTACAAAATGATTTCTTTGTTACTTTTCTGTTTCTCATTGTTTCAGGTGTCCCTGGGACTTCTGCATGCCCACGCAACACATATCCTGTGGCCCCCAGAGCGCTGGCAGAAATTGGAGTCTTTTCTTCCCCCAGAGCGCTCACCCGTGCAGAGTGAGGAGAAGTGACTTCCAGATGCACCCGCACTGCTGGCTTTGGAGCTGCAGGCACTGGGGTACAGAGGAGGAGCTCAGGAAGTGGAGGGGCTCCTACATTACAATGCTGTGTGACACACATTATGTCACGTTGAGAATTTGTATTCTTAAGGAACAATAAAAAATATCAAACAGTAGTGAATGCCACGTGATTCTGTGTTAAATTTTGGTGCCCTGTTGTTTATTTCTAGGACAAAATATATGTAGACCTTTGGAAATATGAATATATTGCACCTGTCCTTTTTAAACAGAAATTAATACTATATTTGTAATATGCAGCGATTACACTCACATTTGGAACTTCTTACTCTGCCTCTTCAGCTGCCCTCCCTCTCACTCCTCTATGTCTGCTTTCCGTCTCTACCAAGTCAGCTTCCCATTTTATAACCTACCACTCTTATTTTGCTCTTTAAATTACTTATATTTTAGGTCTATTATATTAGGGACACTGTGAGGTAGCTTTGTATGACTGACTGGTTTCCCTTTGTATTATGTGCTCAAGATATATTCATTTTCTGACAAATAACTCAAATTTATCCTTCTCTCTGACCAATTAGCATGCCATTTCTTCAGGTGAATTCAAGATAATTTTTATGCTTATTTTATTGATTTGAGTTCTGATTTTAACCTGTGTGCCAAATGATTTTTAAAATTATTCAATAAAATAATTTGCTATTAAAATAACATATGGAAAACATAAATACAATGATAGGAATTATATGATAATTAATAGTACCTACAGTGTAATGACTGCCAGTTAAGATGAATAGTAAACTGTGAGGTTAAAATAAAACAATGATTTGTTCAGGTCTTGTTCAGATCATCTAATTGTACATGCGTTAATGAGAAACACATTGCCTCTTATGAAAAGAAGGAATTAAAGTGATGGAGAACCAATTCTATCAGTTCTTTCATATAATCAAACATTTTTATTGGTCCTTTTTAATTCAGAATTTCTGAGTAATTTCAGACCTGTTCATAATGATGAATAAACCTGTTTATCAGTATTCACCACTATTTGATGGAAAGTGAAATGGAAAGCAAAAATCACTTTATATCAACCAGAGTGCAAGTCTATAGACTGACTTCACCAGTGGCATAGGGGAATAACAGTAGAATGATAGATTCTGTAATTTGTAACAATAGGAAGCAAATTCCCCCCTATAAGTCTACAGCTTTTATAAAGCTACCTTCCCTTTCCCTCTTCTTAAAGCCTTGTGCTGATGTAAACAAAGTCTCTAGATCAGTTATGGCTGCTCATTTAGTCTTTTGTGTTTCATCAGCGGACAAGATCCCTACAATGACTGAGGGTGCCACCTTACACATGTGTGTGCCGCCTCATCATTAACAAGCAGGAATATAAAAAGCAACAGAAGAGAACAGGCATAGCAAGGGCACTTGTTACTGCTTGTCTTAGTTACTCTTCTCTCATTGCTGGGACAAATACCCAACACCCAAAATGAAGGAAGGAAAGTTACTGGAAGTTTCAGTCCATATTCAACTGGCTCCAAGGCAGAGGAGCACATGGCAGAAAGGATCAGTTCATGGCAGTAGAACAACAACAACAAAGAGCAATCCCTGAAGAAAGTCTGCCTGTCTGTCTCTTATACTACATTCAGGCTCTCTGCCCCAGGCTGGGGTGTAGTACTCACGTCCATAATCCCAGCAGTACTAAGGCCCATAATCCAATCCTTGGATCACACATAATCCCAGTGGATCATGAGTTAATCACAAGCTCTAGAATTCCCCGTCCCATGACTACATAAGGCTTTGCAGGGGACAACTAGACACAAATCATAACACTGCTGATAGCACCAAGATCACTTTTTGGACAAACATCAGTGAGCGCTTGTATACTAAAGTCAGTCAGAATTATTATGGCTAAAAACCACATCTGCTTAACATATTTCAGTGGAACCCAAGCATAGTGGTACATACCTGTAAACCTAGCAACTGGGAGGCTGAGGCAGCAGGCTTGCTACAATTTCAAGGCCAGCCTGGGCTACAGAATGAGTTCATGTGTTCAAAGCCAGTAGAACACAGGGAGACCTTGTAACAAATAAATAAAATTTTCATGGATCTTCATTGTCCTTCTCTTCACTTCCATTTCCTGTCTTCTCCAACTAGAACTTCATACTCCAGTCTTTAATAGCTGTTTACTGAATTATCAACATTTCAACTTTTGAAATCTTCTTGTCTCAGGCAAAGTGTCCCCTGAGATAACAGATGGAATATTTAGTGCTCTATATGTTTTATGGTTTGTGTCTAGTTGTCCCCTCAAAGCCTCGTACAGTCATGGGGTGGACTTCTAGAGTTTGTGATTAACTCATGATCCACTGGGATTATAGGTCTGAATACTGCTGGGATTATGGGCGTGAATACTACACTCAGCCTGATGCAGATAGTCTGAAGTAGTATCAGACAGAGACAGACTTGCTCTCTGCAGCCAGTGTTTCTGCTGCTACTGCTCCCTTTTGCCCTCTTGCTCTTTACCACCGCCATGAAAGGTTGCTCACTGCCATGCACCACTCTGACTTGGAGCCAACTGAGCATTGACTGAAACCTGCAGTAACTGTGAGCTAAATAAACCTTTCCTTCCTTCATTTTGGGTGTTGGGCATTTGTCCCAGCAACAAGAGAAGAATAACTGAGACAAGTATTTAGTTGCTATCACACTAGAAGTCAGAGGAGCTTACAAGAAGGACTAGGGGAGCAGAATAATCACTGAAGTACGGCTGCATGGCGTAGCTCCTGCTTACTACTTCTGTAGAAGAATTCGGTATTTCAGCACTTCAGGAAATTGGCCATCAACCTTGCTATTTTTATTTACTACCTATGAATTCTTATGTAAACTCTTAATTCCAGGTTGTAAATCTTTGCAGAGAAGGGGAATATTCTCTCTATTCAATTATGTGCTCTCTTGCCACCTGGCACCCCACTGCAGAGGCAATACTTAATGCTCACTGAACAACTCAGCTCAAGAGCTGCTTCCTCAGAAATGTGACTTTAGGCCTGATGTATGGGGCCCTGAGGATATCACTCTGTAGACTAATCATTCAGTACACACTCTCTCCCCAGCTAGGTTGTGAACTAACTAGTCTAAGGCAGGCTCTCCCTGGCTCCACTTGGTAACAGGGCTGCACAAAATTGTCCATAAAATCTTCATCAGCATATGAGTGCTGAGTATTATGTTAAGGATGGAAAAATCAAGAGGAATGAAACAAGGTTCTCATAATCTATGAGAGGAAAGAGGAAATTAGAAAAGGCAAATAGGTGCTGGGCAATTTACCATTAAGAGTAGAGCATGGAATACTTGCTATGGGGACAGAGTTGACAGGGAGCATTTGTATTTGGGGACTTCTAGGGCAAGAGGACAACCTTAACAGCAGAGGTACCACAGGCAAAGCCAGTCAAACTGAATAGAGTTATCCTTTTGTGATTTACAAACCAATCCAGGTAAGTCTATTTCAGTCGCTTGAATTATTTCCACCCTTGTTGCCAGTGAACTGTTTAGAGGATGCATAGGTATTAAGTTTTACAGATTTAATTTACAGAATATAAAATTGTGTTTGTGTCTCACAAGCAGAATATAAAATTGTGCTTGTTTTTTCACTTTTTTGCAAAAGTCACTAAGAATTTAAATATTCCATAAAAGTGTGTTGTATGTGGGAAAACGTGTAAACTAAGTTAGCATGCTCACTTCAGATGGTCAGAAAAGAGGAATTAAAAAAACCTTCAAAAATACTACAGATGTAGAAGTTCACTGCATTATTTTGGTCAGGAGAGAAGAGACTGGTACAAAATGTTTTTGAAATGGAACAAAAAATTTTCAATAGCATTAATTAAATGACCTGGCTTATGTAATTTTCCATTGTATAACTCTATAATTACAAATGGAAATGTTTAAAGGATCCATTTTCAATCATATTTCTTTTTCTTTTTCTTTTTTGGTATTTTAGGGAAGGGTCTACAGGATGTTGGGGGTCTCACTACTAGATCATACTCTAATGATTCTCCTATTTATAGCTTTCCAACTGCAGGGATTATGGGTGGGCACTACCACACCCTCTCAGCTGGCTCAGCATGCCCCTGGGCACGGCAAGCCTGGACATCAAACCGCCAGCCCCTGTGCCTGCTTGCAGGCACTTTAGTCCACTGAGCTATTTGCCCAGCCCTCAAGTTATTACAAGGTATAGACATATTTACATTTATGTACCTGAGAGCCCTCTCTGCCGTTATTCAGGTCTCTGCTCAAAATTGCCTCCTCATGGGACTTCCCTGGTCCCTTCCAAGGTAGCCATGCCCTTTTGTCACTTTCTGTCCTTCCGTGATGCTTTATTTCCTTAAGGACACTCTCACTGCCCTTACCCTGTGGCACTTCTTTCTTCTGCACCAGCTAGAAGGCAATATATGTAATTTATATTGGTAGAACCGTATTGCATGGTGGCACATTCCTGTTATTCTAGCCTGAAGGCAGGAAGATCACGACAAATTCAAGGTCAGCATGGGCTACATAGTCAAAATCTACCTCAAAACAAAACAAATCTGATAAATTGATAAATTAACAGCAATGCAATAACTGTATTGCATATCTTGCAAAACTACCACTCCCAGATAAAGATTCTTGAGTTGCAATCCTGCTCTGTTTACTTTCTTCATTGAATTTGTCTTACTCTTCTCATTTTTGGATCTTCTATGTGTTTAACCTAAAAACATTGTGTTGTTTCTTTGTTTTATAATTTAGTCTGCATTCTAGACATGGACTTGTTTAGCAAAATAGCCTATCATTAATTTACTGTTCTAAAATGTGAATATGTACTTTAGCATTGAGTATTTATTTTCTGGAAGATTTTGTCTATTTATGTTTTTATCTTATTGTTTCTTATAAATGTAACATAGTATTTTAGCATTTTAAGCAGACAGACTGTTGGGTTTCTAAAGTTTTCTTATTTTTCTAGTAGCAACTTTGCTGTAGAGAAGTAATTTCTTTGAAGCTTTTATCACATGATTTTTAAAAATACATGTTATACAAGTATTCCCATGGTCCTACTTGGGCTTTTTATCATTGGTTAATTCTAGTTGCTAATCTATGTTGCTATTCAGATGTTAGGAGGCCCTGTGAATTCAGAGTACTACATATTTTTGGGCAGAGGAGCTTTATGTTACAAGGCTGGCATTTCTCCTCTGACTGTTTTAACTCAGGGGCTGGTAGATTTTCTCTCTGAATCCAGAACGAAAGCATTTGCCCCCATTAGCTTCAAAGTTTATGTCTCTCCTCTGTATACAGCTTCACTGAGGATCAGGGTCAGGCTGGTTGCTTCAAGAAATACTCTATTTTGGTTCATATTTAAAATGTTTTTGGGCTAACCAAATAGCTCATGGATTAAAGTGCCTGTAAGCAGGCACAGGGGCTAGGGGTTCAATCCCCAGGCCTGCTGTGCTGGCCCCGCCTCTGGGACACACTGAGACTGAGAATGAGACTGGGTGTGATGGTGCACATCTATAATCCCAAGGTTGTGAGGCTGAGAACAGGAGGATCACTAGAAGTCTGATCTGTGTAGTGAGACCCTTTGATAAATACAAAATTAAATAAATAGTTTTGGCCACTTTATATAAGTGTAACAATATTACAGTCCAGTAAGAAATTAATAATGATCCAAGCTTGCTATATGTCCTAAAATCTTTAGCAACTCTCTACCCCTAAAAGCAATTATTTGTATATGCATATTGTGGATACACACTTGTACATACATACATTGTATATTGCCAAAATACAGATAAGAAACCATACTTCATATAAAACAGATCATATATATATAAATGTCATCTATATTTATAAGATTCCATTTGGAATTAAGCTATATAGAAAATCCTAATTTTAATCAAAATAGAAGTCAATATTTTCTAAGTATAATGGAAACAAATATTCTGTCTTGGACATTTTGAGCTGCTTTAACAAAATACCTTAGGCTGCTAAATGAGGAATTTATATCTCCTACGCTTCTCAAAGTTGAGAAATCTAAAAGCAAAGTGCCGGTGACATCAATGTCTGGTGAGTGCGTGCTTCTCCAGCCTGAAGGTCTTCTCAGGTGACCTTGCAAAGCAGGAAGGGCCAGCAGGTCTGCCAAGCCTCTGTGAAAGGACTCCGGCCTCCTCCAAGGGGCCCTGCCTCCTGATCCAGTCACCTGGCAAATCGCTAGCTCCAAGTACCATCACCTTGAGGGGTAAGACTTCTACATGAATTCTCCGGAAGACAAACTTTCATGTCATAGTACTTAAAAGTTGTATGTATGCTTAAAGCCCCACAACTACTGTTTCACATGGCCAGAACTTGAACAGTTTATTCTTATATTTGCTGTTCATTTCTTTCATTTTCATGTCTCCATCTGGGATTAATTTCCTTGTGCCTGAGGAACTCCCTTCAGTATTTTCTTTGAGGAAGGTCTGCTAATGATTCATTCTCTCAGATTTTGGGATGTTTGGGAAGTACTCAGCATGTATTTTTAAAAGATATTTTCACAGACTTTAGAATTCTAGCTTAGTGATTATTATTTTATATAAAATATTCTATTATCTTCTGGATTTCTCTGGCTAAGAATGAGCCATTTTTTCACTAATGATGCTACAGCTCCTTTTATGTGCTTGTTTTTAAGCTTTTTTTTTTCTTGCCTTTGATCTATAGTTTGACTATCATGTGTCTACTTGTGGTTTCCTGTGAATGCTATTTCATGTATGGTGAGTTTCTTGGGTCTATAAATTGATGTTTAATATCAAGCTTCAGAATTTTATAGCCATCATTTTCTCAAAAAGTCTTGCTTATCATTTTCCCCCTCTGGGATTGTTTTATGCATTTATTAATTGATTTTTATATCTCACAGGCTATTGAAGACTTATTTTAAAAATCTTTTTGTACTTCAGATTGAATAATTAATTTGTTCTATCTCAGGATCACTGATTTTTTCTTCTTCTACCATTTCTTATCTCTTTTAAACCCTAACCAATTAATTGATTACTTAAGATATTATACATTTCAGTTCTAGATTTTTTTTTCTCTGCTTCTCTTCAGATAACCCCTCTGTGTACTTAGGATGTCTATCTTTCTTTTAATTTCTTGGCCATATAGAGAATTAGCAACCCTAAAAAATCTTTTCTGCTAATTGCAATTTCAG
The DNA here is from genome assembly GCA_004027165.1 of Ctenomys sociabilis. Classification (NCBI taxonomy): domain Eukaryota; kingdom Metazoa; phylum Chordata; class Mammalia; order Rodentia; family Ctenomyidae; genus Ctenomys; species Ctenomys sociabilis. The sequence continues at coordinate 92,996 of PVKA01000957.1, forward strand.
AGTTATCTCAGTATTTATTTCTATTGATTATTGTTTCTCTTGATTTATGACCATCCTTCTCTAGGCCTCTGCCTTTTCGTGTTGACTGATTTTTAAATAATACAAGAAATTTGGAGTGATGTACTATGGAGTCTCTTTTTTCTAACATTTCATACAAAGCATATTAAGTTTTGTTCTGATACATAAATAAAATTCACCTTGAACTTTGGTTTTATACTTTACTGGAGAGGGTCTGCACTTTCCCTTAGTCCTGGGATAAAGTCTTTTAAAGAGTAATCCTTCTGGACCTTCAGTGGAATGCCCAAAGTGCACAGCAACCCACTGAACTTGACAGGATTCCAACTCCAAATCTGTTTCCCCAGACGGGTACATTGACTGCGATCTCTGCTTCACATTTACAGTTTAGCTATTGCTTTCTGTTGGGCTCTTTGACATCTCTCCTATCTGTGTGGCACTGAGGACCCAGTTCAGGATTTAAGGAAGAATTATGCATAGGTTTGGGGAGTTGTCCTCAAGATCCTCTATCCTAGGTTTCCCTCTAATCTTCAGTCCCTATCAGCCTCGCTCTAGCTTCTGATGCTTCAGGCAAATAAGACTGGGCCTTTTGGTCTTGGCCAGCATGTGTCACAGGAACTAGAGTGTATATTCAGAGGACTATCAGGTAATAGGCAGAGGATAATAGGAAGGTGGGAGACAGGGGGCAGAAAGCATATGAGGGAAAGTGATAGCAAAATACTATCTGTGCATGTGTGGAATCATCATAGAGAAGTTCACTAACTTGTATTATTAATATGAATTAATTTGAGAGAGAAGACAAGAGAAGAGAGAGAGACAGAGACAGAGAGATGAGAGAGAAAGAGAGAGAGAGAGAGAGAGAGAGAGAGAGAGAGATCTTTGTCAAGGAAAAAGCTACCCCAATGTAGATCTCACTCAGTTTGGTTCCCCTCTTTCAATAACATAGCATTGTAGTCTCTGTCTATTTTATTCACTCTACAAGAGTTCAAGTAGTTGTAAAATGTATTCTACCACAGATAATTGTTCCCTGCAGGAAAGTTGGTCCATGGCAAGTGGCTGTGGTATTTCTGAAAGAGAATCCAGCTCTAGGTGTGATTTCTTCTGTGCCTTTTATCTGTTGGAGTTCTCGATGATTCTTGAATATATAACTGCTTTTCATCAGTTTGGACACCTTTTAGCCATTATTTAATCAAATTTTGATTCTTTTGTCTTTTCTCCTCTTTACACAAAGCACACATCTACTCTCTTGATGACTTATTTTCCTTGTTTTAATTTTTGTTTACACAATGCTTCTGTCTAGGAACCTTTCTGAGGTGTTCTCAGAGACACACATTCTTTCAGCACTTGTGTCTAAATAGTTATTAAGTCATCCTTGGAGGCATATATTTCAATTATTACACTTTTCAGTTGTAGAATTTCCACTCACTTCTGTTAAACTATCTGCATGTTTACTTAAATATTTAGAATTCCCCTATGTTTATCCTCTTTATTTTTCTCCTAGTATTTGTTCAGTTCTTTTCTTTTCCTTAATTGTTTTAAAAAATATTTTAGGGAAGTGTCTATAGGATGTTTATGGTCTTACTACTGGATCATAGTGATCCACCTGTTTACAACCTGTCAAGAGCTGGGATTACAGGCACGCACCACCATGCCCAATCTCAGTTGCCGTTGCAGTGCACCCCAGGGGCAAGACCCAGCTTGGCAGGCCTAGGGATCAAAGCCCCTGCCCCTGCACCTGCTTGCATGCACTTCAACCTGCTGAGCTATTTGGCTGGCCCTCAGTTCTTTTTTTAAAAATGTATTTGGTGCAGGGTCTCTCTATGCAGCTCAAACTCATAGTGATCCTCCTGTTTTCAGCCTTCCCAGCACTGGGATTACAGGTGGGTCTCAGTGACTGGCTCAGCACACTTAGTCCACTGAGCAATCTTGCTGGTCCTTGTCCAGTTATTATAATTTTGCATATTTATATATTTTAATTCAATTCCAAAAATTACAGTTGATAAATTTTACAAGTAAATCTAGCCTACTTAGTGATATAATTTACATGGCTAAGCATTAACTTCTGAGTAGAATTTATGTTTCGGTCATCCTCCCTGTGTGTAACATTTTGGGATCTCAGTCTGATGTTTACCAGAGTTCTTTTTTATTGAGGCTGCCATATTCGCACTTTCAAAGTCTCTCAGCTGTTTCATTAAAATCTACAAAGACCTTAAGAGAGAAGTGGGCCAGATGCCATGCATATCTCTTGGGTTCTCCTCAGTGCAGAATTTTGGTTTTAAAAGTCCTTCATAGGATCACTCAAATTCTTGAAGTTTTTTTTTTTAATTGCACTTGATAAGAAAGTTGTTCCAAAGGTAGTCTATTGTGACTTCTAGAATCTTGTATAAATTTTAAAGACAAAATATTAGTAGTATAAGTACATACGTTGGTGTGACATTTTAGCACATTTCTATGGAATTCAATCTAGAATGATCTGTTGGATTCCTTTCTTTAATACATTTTATTTATGAAATTATAGGTTCAGTATTTATACCCATGTAAATGTATATGTAATTCCAGATAATTGAGAACTAGGAATATAGCTCAGTGGTATAAGCTCCTGTCTGGCAGGCGCAAAGTCCTGAGTTTGATCTTCAGTACCAAAAAGAACATCTAATCAATGGAATCTTATCTGGCAGGTGCTCGTCCTAAGTTTGTTCTTGATTTTATTCCCCATCTCTTAGGTTTTATGTGAACTCAGGTCAAATAGTCATCAAGCAACTCACATGTGAATGCTTATTATTTCCCAGAAACTTAGTTGACAGAACTATGGAGGGAACATGAGGAGGGGTAAAGAGAAGTTAAAGCTAAAATGTAGCAATTGTAATTATAGTGGAATAAGCACTTCCCTGGCAAGTACAAGGGCCTGAGTTCAATCCCTGGTTATGCGAAAAAAAAAAAAAAAAAAAAAAAAAAACAGTTTTACCAAAAAAGGTTCATTTCATCAACCTATAGAAATTTTTAATTGTTTTACAAAAGAAAAAAGACCATGCATTCCTATGAAGCCTATAGAACATGGTGAAATATTATAAAGTTACTACATAAATTGTAATTTATATAGTAAATATTAATTCATATATGGTATTCTTCCCTGCCCCAGTTCTCATTAAATGTAAAATGCGCACGGTGGGCAGACAGGATTCAGAAAATGGGGTCATTGTTTCTTTATGAATCATTGTTTTGAATATTGACTGATTCAATTCATTAATTATTTTCTAATCATAAAAAAGGATATAGAACATAAAAAGGAAAGAGGCAATTGGTATGTTAAACATTTAATCCTGAAATCCCTTTGTTAATGGGATCAGAGGTGGGACATTGGTGAGGTGCTTAGTCCATCTCTTCCCTACATTACTAGGTTAATCAATAAGTAGATGCCTGGCTCTATGAAAGAAACTTTGCTGTAGAAGTGAGCTCTCTCTGCCGAGCTTACTCTGTGTCACTGTGATGTCCTCTCTGGCATTTTATAGAACACTCTAAGCAGGACTTCATGACATGCTAATGTTGTGTTCTTGGACCTCTCTGTCCCCAGAACCTCAAGCCACTCTCAGATAGTCCTTCATAGTAATAGCAAATGGATAGATGCAGTTTACCTCAAGAATATCAGAGCATAGTTCTCTGGGTTTCCTCTTTCCCTCTTTCTCGTCATTCCTCCCACCCTTTCTTCCTTTCACTTTGTGGAGAGGAATTGAAATGTTGATGCTTTTATATTTTGTCCCAAAAGAAAATATTAGTTTTAAATGATAGTTTATAGCCATTAATAGATACCAACTTATATTTTAACATTTTATTTTATTTTAACTATATTTTACATCGGACATGAATTTTTTTACATTTTAGATCAGTGAACCTAGGATAAATTAAGAGAAATCACAGAAAATCTATTGGTAGAAAAGTGACACATTCTGGAATCTATTGATTTTGAGAAAAAGTAATGCTAAATATAACAGTAGTTGGATTGCATTCTGGCACCTTCTCTTAGCATCTTCCCAGAAGTCCTTGCGGATATAATTTGTTTCAGTGAGCACAGATTCATGGGAACTTTCACCCAGAAGCTGCCTCGTTCTCCTCTCCACCTTGTACTGTGGGGCCACTGTGGTTGCATTGCCATGCCTTACCCACACTGTCCATTCCTCTTTGCTATTAAGAGCCAGATTCCAATTCTTTTCAGAGATTGCCAAATGTTGTAGTCCATCTTTCCAATTTTCTATAGACTTCATGTGGATGCAACATCTTTTTTCTTTTGTAATACAATTCTACATTTCTATAGGTCAATGAAATGAGCCTTTTTGGTAAAACATGGGTTTTTTTGTTTGTTTTTTGTTTTTTGTAGCACTGGGTATTGAACTCAGGACCTTGTGCTTGCCAGACAAGCACTTATTCTACTGAGCTATCTCCCCCAGCCCCTTGGTAAACATTTAATAGCACTAAAATGCTTTCAGAAAATCTATGTCTGCAGCTACTCTCGCACTTGCATTCTGGTCTATGATGTATTCATTGTGTGTGATCTTCCTATTTCTGAAAATACTATTTCAACTAAATCCCCTTAAAGAAAGAGTTTTTAACAAAGCGATTTTCCCATAGATGTTAGAGAAACTTTGGGGGGAGTTTTTTTGATAAGTCTCTTTTAAGTTTTTTTTCTTAAAGCAACTGCAGGAGCTAACAAGACTTTGGAACTTGCACTGGTTCTATCACGCTAGACTACGTTCCTTTCCTATTTAGAATGGTCAGCTAATATGTATTTTTCCCTCATTATCACATGCTCATTGGCAAGTTGAAAACTGGATACTTTGGAAAGATCCATTTTGAATCTCAAGTTTAAATCCTGGGTAGACTCTCATGGGCACGTTCTTTTCTAAAAATCTTGCTACCGTGTGTGCACAGTTTCTCTTTATACTTCTGGCTGTTTAGTTTCCAACTGAATGACAGTTAAGTATTTTAAGTCTAATTGAAATTTACATTTGAGGAGATTATATTATCACATGGATATGCAATATCCTTTTATTAATAATAAATGAAACAAATGACAGATGGATTTTACTTTTCCTTTCAAAAAGTCCTCACAGCTTTTGTTTGATCATTAGTGGTTATCATTTTCACACAAATTGTTACTGAAAATCCTGTGATTCTATGCATTAATCCTGAATTTTGACATTTAAAGATCTAAATCCTTCATGTACTGTGATCATTTGATTAACATACTTCTGATGAGGTTATAATTACAGGAGTGGATTTTCCTTAGCTCTCACTCAGTCTCTAAATTTAAGTGCCTCCCTGTACCTATGATTATGAGGTATTTTACATCTTCATTTTCCTCCTGCAGCCACCTGTACTTTAAATCAAAGTTGGAGGTTTTCACAGCTAAACCTAAGTTTTAATTATTAAATTATGGAGAAATAAGTACACATTAATGTTTATTGAATTTAAATTTCATGTGATTTTAAAGTAAGATCATTAAATCTTGTAAATGAGATCAAATTGCTAAAATTATATGATGGTATGACATATGCCTAATAAAAGAGATAGTTTAAATATTTTGGATTTTAATCTGAATTTTTGGTTTCTTATTACTTCTAATTTTCTCTGAAGAAAAAAGGCACAGAGGCGAGCTGACTGTTGCTTTCTCCCATGTTGAGTCCTCTTAAGCTCATCCAATCAGTGTTTTCCCTCATGATTGTTTCCAGTGCGGGGCACAGGAAGGAAGCTGGGCCCCAAACATCTGCTTTTCACTGTGACACTGTGGTGCTAGGTAGTGGCGACTGCCAAGGAATTGCTCTATAAAGTTATGATGATGATCATGGGATAGTGGCCACTGCCCATATTTACTGAACACTTGCCATGATGTATCAGGTCTCAGCTACTCTTCTCTTGTTGCTGGGACAAGTACCCAACACCCAAAAGGAAGGAAGGAAAGGTTTGTTTAGCTCACAGTTACTGGAGCTTTCAATCCATGCTTGGCTGGCTCCATAGCAGAGTGGCACAGGGCAGACAGCATCGGTTCATGGTGGCGGTAGAGAGCAAGCAAGAGCAAATGGAGAAGAAGCAGCAATGGCAACAGAAAAGAAATCTCTCTCCTTAAACTGCGTTCAGGCTATTGTCTCAGTATGGAGAAGGTACACACACCCATAATCCCAACGGTACTAAAACTCATAATCCCAGTAGATCATGAATTAGTCTCAAACTCTAGAAGTCCCCGCCTCATGATTGCATGAGGCTTTGGGGGGACAACTAGACACAGACCATAATATGCATGAAGTGACTTCCATTTATCACTTTAATCTTTTCTATGATACTTCAAGATGGGTTGCTGTCTGTCTTCCATAGTTGAGAAGGCTGAGGATTTGAGAAGTTAAATAATTTGCCCAGGGTCAACTTGGTGATGAATGTGAGGGCAATGGTAGGAACCCTGTGTTGATTCCATCCTAAAAGCACACTGTCTTTCCTTTACTTCAGTGATATTCCACCTTGAATCACCATCACACTGTCCCAGGGATCGTTTTCTAAATGTAGAGAAAAGTGTGGATTCTTAAGCTGCACTTTGGTTAGAGACACATATGAGGAGGAACAAGGAGTTCTGTTTCCAGGGTTTTCATAGCTGCTTTCTTCATTCATGGGAATAGATCCCTCTGGAAGTACTTCATGGATTGCCAGAAGATCTGGGTCCTACCCAGTCTTAGAGGAATACTCTTCCATTTTGGACGTTCTAAAATCAATCTGTTTACCTTATTCCTTCCTATATAAGGAAGGCATACTTTACCAAATTCTAATTTTAGTAGATTGTATTCCCACACATTTAAAATCTATGGGCCAAATAGTTGTTTTTTGTTTGTTTGTTTGTTTTTGCGGCACCAGGGATTGGACTCAGGCCCTTGCACTTGTCAGGGAAGTGCTTATTTTATTGAGCCATCTCCTCAATCCCCCAAATAGTTTTTTGTTTTTTTTTTTGTCTTTTTGAGACAGGGTCTCACTATGCAGTTCAGGCTGGTCTCGAACTCACAACAATCCTCCTGCCTCAGCCTCCCGAGTGCTGGGATTACAGGCATGCGCCACCACGCCCGGCTACCCCAAATAGTTTTTTAAAGTGGAAATTGTTGGGTGTTGAGAGGGCGAATGACTGTAATAGCTAGCTTTTAGTCTTTTTAAATTATTTTGTTTAAACAAAATTGAAAGACATACTTGAATTGTCAATAATTTGTAATGTTAGGTCATAATGTGAAATTTTACCTATGACATGAATATTTATAAAACGGTTTTCCTTTATATAAGAGTTTTCAGTCTCATCTACTTTTTAGGTGAGAAAATCTCTACACCTATGAAAATGAAAAATAGAATTGCTGATAAAATTTGTCCCATTTTGAGTCATGCATGGTGGCGCATACCCATAATCCCAGTACTCAGAAAGCTAAGGCAGGAGGACTGAGGCAAGTCTGAGACTACCCTGAGGTACAAAAGTCTGATTAAGACCAGCCTTAACTGCATAGTAATACCCTGTCTCAAAAAGAGAAAAAAAAGAAGGAAGGAAATTTGTCCCATTTTGCCGGTATTTATTTGTCCATAGATACATAAAAATAAAGCTTTACCTGGTTCATTAAAATACATTTCCAGTAAACTTTTACTTTTTAAATTTAATGATTATTGATGAAAAGCTATAAAACGTTATATGTTTCAAATGTCTTCAATAATTAATTGTTAATCAGTGTAGAGAGACTGTTCCTATCCAGAGTCTATAGGTACAGGAAATATGTGAGTATACATATGTATTCATATAAATAGCTCACTTTTAGCTTTGTTTGCTAAAATACAATGACAGGGTATTCAAGATCTAATTGTTAATGAACTTGTTTAGAAGGAAACTTTCAAATGTTTTCCAGAAACTCATTATCTTGGTTACTTCCCTCTTACTGCTTAGATAAAATACCTGACACCCAAAACCAAGGAAGGAAAGGTTTATCTAGCTCACAGTTTCTGGAAATTTCAGTCCATGTGTGGCTGGCTCCAAGAGATGGTAGCACATGGCCAAGGGCAGCCATTCATGGTGGTAGAAAACAGCAAAAGCAATAAATAAAAAGGGAGGAGCAGTGGCAGAGAGAAAGCCTCTCTTCCTCTCTTGTATTTTATCCAGGCTATCACCCCAGGGTGCATGTAACTTTCACACCTATAATCTCAGAATTGGATCATGAATTAATCACCACCTCTAGAAGTCTGCACTATGACTGCATAAGGCTTTGAGGGGACAACTAGACATAAACCATAACACTCTGCAATTTATCATAAACAGTGAGTCACCATTTTGGCATAGCTAAATATTTACCCTCTGTACCCAATTATTTCCAGATCCTAATCACTCAATAGCTCAACATTATCATTTTCATACACATGTCAGCAAACACCTTCTTATTAAGAATAATATGTTCTTCTACCTGTCTGTCACCTAATCTCCATATAGTCCGAGGGTAAGAACATGCTCAGATTGGAGACTCCCAAATTCTTCTGATTATTGCCAGTCATATGATTATGGAAAAACATATTGACAGTATAGTATTTGGAAATTTCATATCAAGTTATGTTCCCAAAAATAATACAACTCCCATATGATCCCACCACTGTTCTATCTTAGAGAATTTATAGAAAGATGCAATTACATTAGGGCTACCACAGCCTGAGTCCTAATCTCAGCTGGACTAAGTAGATGTTTTTAATACCTGGGTACTCTGTAGTATGGCAGTACCCTTTGACCAATCCTGTATAATATTTTGGTTGAAAATAAGTGATATTTCAAGTTTTTTAGGGTAACCAGGTGGTTTGCACCTGGTTCTAGAGGCACCTGTGAGGTTTTACTTGTTAAGGCTGGTCATGAGTAGTGATGAGTCTAGGATACTATATCATTCTAAGAGATGTTCATGGAAAGATTCACACTCCCTAACAGAGATATATGGTTATGCAGGTAGTAGTTCTAGGCTTGGAGATAATGGGCATCATTGTTACCCAGGAGTGGGAGCCCCAGCCTGAGACCTCGTGATCTCTTAATACACATCCTTCTATTACTGACACATGGAAACATTTACCTGTGATAAGGCTGTTCTGTGACTCTAAACTGTCTCATGATTCCTTTTATTAAGCAAATTATCTGGTAATGAACACATTTAATATATGTTTTGCATTTTAATTCATTTATAAAACTATCTCATGTCAGTTATCTTAGTTGTTTTCTGATGGCTGGAACAAACAACCTGACATTCAAAGTTAAAAAGAGAGAAGTTTTATTTTAGTTCACAGTTTGTGGAAGTTTCCATCCATAGTTGATTGCCTTCAAGGCAGGATGGCAAGGCAAAGGCCATGGAAGAAGAACAACAGCCCGTGATGCTTGCAGGAAGGACCAAGCAGCAACCTTGCCTTCCATCTGTTCCTCTATATTCCATTCAGGCTATGAGCCTATTGGTTCGTGCCACCCAGGGCTGGGGCTCTGTGTTCAGAAAATCCATTCTGCTACACTCAGAACCAGAGTGAAGCAGCCAGTAGATTGGTTCAGTGATCCTACCCTTAATCTATTAGTCCATAACCATGATCCAGGCACCCCCATCCTCAAAAACTCCACTACAAGCACACAAGACTTTGAGGGAGACATCTAGATACAAGTCATAACATCAATCAAATAGAAATTAATCATTTTAATTGCTAGTATTTATCTTTCAGAAAACTTTAATCATATTGACAGTTGTTAAACCATTTTTCTAACTTGAACTACATGAGTTGAGATTGATTTCTGCACAAAGGCTCCAAAATATATATCATGGTCTAAGAATTTATGTCATAGTTTGATAAACTCCAGGTCAATGTTAAAAAGAATTGATTTTCTACATTTAAAAATTGGAAGCAGCCTATATATCCATCAATGGTTGAATGGATAAGGAAAATGTGTTGTTTATACACAATGAAGTACTACTCTGCCAGAAAGACAAACATGAGTCATTTGCAGGGAATTGGATGCACTTGGAGGCCATAATGTTAAGTAAAATAAATCAGAAAAACAAACTTATATGTCATATGTTTTCCCTTACATGAGAACTACAAATTGAAAATATAGAGCAAAAGAAAAGATAATTGGAATTACAGAAAAGGGATCATGAGATGAAGAGAGGGAGGAAGGTAGTGAAAGGAATTAAATGTATGATGTGCAGGTGACAGTTCCACAGAATGAATGTAAACATTATGTACTGCAAATATATACTAATAAAAACTGGGGAGATCTAAAGATTAATATAAAAATTAATATTTTTTCTTTAATTTGAACAAGTAGTTATGGCCAATTAAGTGTTGTCAGCTGGAAACAAGTAGATGGACTGCCCACCATTCATTGGTCAAAACTTAGTGACATAGCACTTTTAAGAGCAAAAGGACATAGACATTGTAGTTTGGCTGTGGTCTTCAAAGAAAGGAATTTGGTGAAAAACTATTCAAGTTTGGTCTCAGTAATGCTCAGATTTATTTTAATGTTAACATAGACTCCTAACCTATTCAAATCTAGGCAAGCAAAATAGTTCCATAAAATTATAAATATTTATCAACACAAAGATTGTCATTCCATATTGATGCCAGTCCCCTTAGTCATCCTGCATGAGAGAACCTGTCTTCTTCTGTTCTTTTCTAAAGTATGATGCATATCTCAGAGTCTGGCCTGTAGGATCAGAGTTAAGATTCAGAGACACCTGTATTTAAATTCTAGGCCAGTCACTTGCTAGCAGTATAATCCTGTGAAATTTGCAGTACCTTTCTAACACTATTATTTCATGGACAAACTGATTTTGGAAGTACAGCTCATACTCTGTGATTATTGTATGTGTTCATCACTTTCCTGTGGCTGGGACAAAATACCTGACACCCGCAACTTGAAGGGGAAAAGCTTATTTTGGCTGATGATTTCAGTAGTTCATGGGTTGTTGGCTCCAAGGTAGAAAGACTATAGCATAAGGGCCTAGGAGAGAAAATTTCCTCTCCTTGGGCAACCAGGAATCAGAAATGAGGAGCCATGATAAGAATGTACCCTTGCAGGTGGTGGCGGAATGATCCTCCTCTTTTTGCCAGGCCCCACCTCTGAACACCAGATGTCTGGAGACATCTGAGAGCTGAGGCATACCATTATGTCACTGGCTCCTAAAGGGTGTCATCCTTAGCTCATTGTGCAGAATGTGTTTAGTTCAACTCTAAGAACTGGTCATCATTGCAGAAGAACAGTCCCAGTCCCAGTCCCAGCATTACTGTAAAGTCCAAGTCCAAAATATCCTCTGAGCTGGGCTGGGGAGATAGCTCAATAGAATAAACATCTGCCTGACAAGCACAAGGTCCTGAGTTCAATCCCTGGAATCACAAAAAAAAAAAAACAAAAAAAAATCTCTGACAATCAAGACAAACTCTTTAAGTTTCTATGAAAATCAAAAAGAAGGTTAAATATCTTCAACAGACAGTGACACATACAATGGCACACAGTAAGTACTTCCAAAAAAGGAGAATATGGGAATGGGGAGGAATTAGGTCAAAGCAAGACTAAAGACAGTATGGCAAACAGCGCAATAGTTCCACCTATAGCACCTGCAGCATGTTGTGGTGATATATGAGATCCAACAACCCATGAACTACTGAAATCAAGCTGGGGCACCTCTGCTCTTGTAGCATTGCTCTCTGAGCCCCACATGATTTTCTTCTTGGGCTGATTTTTCTTCCTGGAGTTTCTTCAGTAGATATACAGTATTCCTGGCCTCTCCAACTTTCTGAGGTTACCACTGCACCTTTGCTTTTACTTTCTTAGTTAGTTTCATGCAGTTATGGACTCCTGGCAGGAAAGGACACACATTTCTGTCTAGCCTCCCAGCATTTTTCTGAGATCCAAGTGGAAGAAACCTTTGTCATCCATAACTTTTGCATTCTTCATGCCTAAAAACCCCTGACTATATGCATGATGGCAAGATCTGCTACCAGTTTGAATAGTCTGCCCACCTCCCCACAGATGCAGTGGAACCTGAGTGCTCAGATAGATGAGCTCTGGGGGACTCTTCCCTATGTAAACATGCTGTCCTGGTGCTCTCCTTTCAATATAAAGACCTCTAAAGGAGACTATTTTACTCCTATTAGCTTGTCTGAGTAGGGTTTGTTTCCTGAGATACTTTCCCATTATCCTTATGCAAAGCACTTCGATTTTATTTATTTATTTAGTATTTCATACAGGGTCTACAGTGTTTCACTACACAGGTCAGATTCATAATGATCCTCCTGTTTTCAGCCTCCCAAGCACTGGGATTACAGGTGTGCGCCACTACACCCAGTTTCAATTGCTGTCTCAGCCCACCCCGGGGAGTGGGGTGGCAGGGCATGTCAGGGATCAAACCCTGGTCCTGTCTCTGCTTAAGCAGGCACTTTAATCTGCTGAGCTCTCTGGCTGGCCTTTGGTTTCTTTTTAATGCTAATCTTTCCAGCAGGCATATTCTCACTTGACCCTTTCTGATGAAACTGTAAACCTTTACATCTTTTGCTCTGTATTTTCTCTTCATGCCCACTGTACATCTAGTTAACAGCAGCCAGAAGTACACATGCCACAGTGTGAATGCTGAGCTGTGGCAATCTTTTTTCTACCAAATCCATTAGTCCACTTCCTTTAAATTCAGCTGTACACAGAATGGTAGGATATGGACAACAGTTAAACATTTTTTTTCATCTTTTTGAGACAGGGTTTTACTATGCAGTTGACCTTGAACTCATTTAGTAACCCTGGGTGACCTTGAACTCACAGTGATCCTCCTACCTGACCTTCTCAAGTTCTTGGATTACAGGTGTGCCACCAGGCCCAGCATAAATTCTTTACCAGAATTAAACATACATGGCATCTAGTATGGTTTTCAACACAGGTCTTACTTTGATGTGAAACCTCCCTAGCCTGGCGTTTACTGTGCACATTCATGAGAGCATCCTGGTCTTCTCAGCCCCAGGGGACTTACCCACCAAGCTTGGCTTACTGCATGTGAGGGGTTCCCTAGGCAGCATGTTTAACTTCTTCAAACTCCCCTGGCAAAGCAGTTTCACCTGTTGCTAAGGTACATGGTCAAGAACAGTCACAGCAATGACCTCATGCTCAGTACCAACTGTCTGCATTGGTCCATTTCCCATCACTAAGCTAAAATACTGATGCCTACAACTTACAGGATGGAAGACTTACTTAGCTCACAGTTTTCAGAGCATTCACCCCATGGGTATTTGGCTCCAAGGTCAAAAGACCATGGTGCGACGTCATAACAGAAGAAAGCTGCTTACCTACTGGCAGCCAAAAAGCAAAGGGGCTCAGGAAGAACCAACAAGAGAACACCCTTGCAGGTCGATCCCACACACATCCACCTTTTTCAGCCAGGCTCCACTTCTGAATTCATGATTTTTGGGGGTAGACATTTTAGATCTAAACTATAATATGTATCAGCTACTTGTATTAATTCCAACAAGAACTCAATATGATACTTCTGTTGTCTCTATGGGTAAGGAAACAGAAAACTTAAGTGATGTTCAGCTATAGATAGGTAAGCTGAACCAAGGTTTTAAGCTGAAACCAAGGTTTTAACCTGGACTTATGAAATTCAGCTCTAAAGGTACATGCTTTTAATCATTTGGCTATTCCCTTTTCAATATAGTACATATTAGCAAGATTAAAGTGAAGATCAATTTAAAAAGAAAAGAAAATTTTGAATAAAGGAAGACGTTTTCATGAGTCTTATAATATGAGCAAGAAATACTAAGCAAATAAAAACATCTAAGCTGTACTGTTTCATTAGATTCCTTCTAATTCAGAGAGGTAAAATGACCTGGTAGAAACATTTGAAAACATCATGTTTTACAACTGTGAAAAGACTATTCTACTGTTATAAGTCATTGACAAAAAAGGTTATATTAGCTTCTCTCTTGTTCTAATCTTTTACCAAAGGACATGGTAATGTCTTTTCATACTAAGAAATAACTCAAACATATGAACATTAACTTGCATTTTAAAGAAAGGCCACATAACAACTTTAAAATTTGTTACAGAAACACTCATGTAGAGCAAAGATAGCAGACAATGCTGCAGTGGCAGTGATAATTATAAATGATTTGTCCACAAAATGTAACTCTGCAACCTTGAAATGGTGCCACTGGGTATATTATGCATATGGCATTGATGCCCACGCAAAGGTTTGTAATTACCAAGCACATGTTATTGGATATAATTTCTTACTGTGGGAGAAATCAAAGACCTTGTGTCTCTCAGCTCAAGTATGGCTCACATCACCTTAATGTGTAACAAAGGTACCATATTACTCAATTTTACACATTACCTTTGAATGTCAAACAATGCCCTGGAAATGTCCAGTAGAATCTGCACACATGCACAAGATGAGGGGTACATTACTCAGGACAAATGTTTCTAGGTTTCTTTCCAGGGAGAAGGCTGTTACATTTCCTCAGGGAATGAACTAAACTTTTTAGTTGAAAGAAGCAAAGCTAAAAATAAAAATGTTCCTGGAGAATAAATCAAGAATAGGCAATGCTTAGGACTTTGGGTATGTTTAAAGACAGGCACTATTTCAAAAGGTAATGAGATTTTCTTATCCTTCACAGGCTGAAGGAAAAATGGGAAAGATAATAAGAAATCTCAATAATTTGGGGCTCTAGAACCCATGTCTTCAGGGAACTATGTCGTTGTGTTCTGATATCATTGGAGTGTGTGACTCATTCCTTAGTGCCAGCCTCAGAAAGTTACCCTGAAGAGACAGAAAAGTTAATCCTCTCAAATACTTCCTTCAGCTTTTAGCAGAAGCAGAAATTATAGCTAAACCTCCCAATTAAAGACAGGCTAACTTCTATCTTCAAATAGATCATTATGCACAAATAATCTTCTGTCGTTGCCTGGAAATTTCTCCTTCAATTCATTTCTACTTGCTCCTAGACATATCAGGTCAGCTGGAGAGCTCATCATGAACTCAAATTAAATAGATCAAAGACAGAACTACAGATTTTCCTTCCCCTTTTCCAACATCCCCTTTAAGCTTACATTTTGAGTTGTCATTTTATAATGCAAGATAGAAAAAATGAAATGCTAACCTTAAAACCTAAGTAAGAAATTACCTTAATAGGACAGCAATGTGTAATACTAAAACCAAGCTTAAAACACCTGTCATTTTGGTCCTCTAAATGCATACAGATTCTAATGTCATATCAATTATTGCTAAACTCTCTTTAAAGTAAATGTTTGCTTAAAAAAAGATATTAAAAATAAACAAGAGACAAGAAAAAATAAAATATCATAGTATTGTCCTGTTACAATGTTGTATATGGTTTGATTTCTAAATTTCCTTCTTTTTTTTTTTGCAGTACCAGGGATTGAACTCAGGACCCTGTGCTCACCAGGAAAGTGCTTATTCTACTGAGCCATCTTCCTGGCCCATGGTTTCTAAATTTCTGTAAAAAAATGTGTAATTGTTTTTTAACATTATATAGGGATTTTAATTTTAGAATATCCATGATTGTTGGAAAGTAGCAGTTCCATTTTATGTCTAAGTTATTTGATATTCAGACAGATAGTGATGTTAAGTGTAAGATTCTCTGTTACAGCCTAATAATATCATTAAGCTTCTCTTCTGGATGTTTAACAATTAAAATTTGCAGACCAAACCTTAGAGAGATGGATGGGCTAAAAGGATAGTCAATATTTTGGCCCTAGCCCTCCACGGTATGTGAGGACTCAGTACATAAGAGAACCTCTGCTGTGACATCCTGTAACTAAGTGATGTCCCAAATTTTCTGATCAAGGAGACTATGGGGCCACACAGGAAAATGATTGACGATGTAAAGTATGCCTAAGGAGAGTCACCTACACAGAAAATTTTTTCTCAGGCTTTCACAGAGAGCAAATTGATCAAGCAATAGCCGTGACTCATCCAGATGGCTGACACTGACAAAAGATTTACAAGGTACTGTACATGGTCCCAGGATAAATCTTGGGACAAGAATGACCTTGTCCCTTGTCAGATAGCAAAACTTACATTTTTAGTTATATAGGTCTTTGTTTAACTTGGCCTTAACCATCCAATAGAACAATATAAACACAAGGTATTAAAAGTAAAGCTGTACTACTATGCTGAGCTGTAAAAGGCTCAAGTCAACAATTTCTGACAATTGCCAGTTGTGCTGATAGCTCACTACTATTATGAACTATTGAACTATATTGGGTTAGTTTGCTGAATTCAAGAACCCACAGTCTTTCATCTGACATCAAGTGTGAAAAGGTCCTTTAAAGACTTCTCCAAATACAGATTTTCTAACTGCAGTGGAACACCCATCTCTGACCAAAAAAGGGATATATAAAGGACAATTTTGCTATAATACACACACACACACACACACACACAATAGCTAAGATAGATATACAGCTGCTTTCTCTTAGTTCATTCATTGAGAAGAAAGGTTTGTTCTAATATTGCTTTAGACAAGATATCATGTCTGCATCTTGTCCTCTAAATAACTGCTACAAAGACAAAAATATGCAATGCATGAATTATTATAACTGTCCTACTAACCTGTTTTGAAACTGTTTCATTGTTATTTTATTTTTTTCATTAAAATGAATGAATAAATAAATAAATAATTTTTTTAAAGTAAAAAGGACAAGAAAAATATTAAGGTTTATTGAAACCAAGAGTTAATATTCAATTATTTGACCAGTCTTGCATAACTATATCTGTTGGTATGTGCAACAAATTTGATTGAGGGGCCTGCCAGTTAGCTCAGCTGGTTAAGCGCCTGTTTATGCAAATGTAGTCAAGCGCAGGATACCAGGGTTCGATCCCCAGCTCCTCATGCCTTACCAGACCCACCCTTATGGCAGCCTAAGCAAGCCAAAAAAAAAAAAAAAAATCCTTCTCAACTTTTGGGCTAGGGAGATAGCTCAGTAGAATAAGTGCTTGCCTGTCAAGCGTAGGGTCCTGAGTTCAATCCTGAGTACTGCAAAACAAACAAACAAAACCAAATTTGATGATAAAAATAGGTAGTATAGCAATTATTGTTTACTTTTGATTCTTGTTTTGAAAATCTATAGCATATGTATTTTGTATATTTTTTCATTTTTAGAGAGATTACAGGTTAGAATTAAAATAGAAAAGAAATTTTAAAAAAGGAAAACTATCCTAATAAAATTATTCATCCCATCAGTTTTTAGCCTACATATGTGGTATGTGCTTATCTCAAGCTGATATCTCTGCTTTTGCTCATTGTGCAGCTATGAACCAGTCCAAGTCCCTGCCTCCCTGTGGCTCCAAAGGTGGGACAACTAAACTCTGCTGTAGCAGGTCCTTGGAGGAACATAGTACAGGGGAAGAGAAGGATACAGTAGTGGAGAAGGTCTGCCTTACTGAGAAGATGTGAGTAGGAAAGGACAAGCACTCAGGAGGTGGAGCAGAGAACTGGGGAGTTTCCAGCTTGGCAAGTTCAGTAAGCACCAAGGTGGATGTGTCCAGAGCCCGTGAGTGTGCGAGGGTGTGCACTGGGGATGGGAGCAGGGTACAAGGTGAGCACAGGGAGCCAGCACTTAGGTGGGACAGGGCAGTGGTGGGAAACCTCTGGCATGAGTGCTGCAGCAGGACTCAAGAAGGGTTGTCATCACTGATACAGGGCCTTGAAGCTTTCAAGATCTTTGGATTTTTAGTCCAGTTAGTCAGAGGAGGATACATGGTATCAAGTTGAAAGGTAAGCCAGAAGGTTGGGCTGAAAAGATAAACCCTTGATTAGGCCTGGTTGTCTGATTTGATTTTCAAGTATGACTTTATCTATTTAAGAAGAGATTTATTACAAGGCTCATGTAGCATATTATAGAAGACTGGAGGCCCAGAAAAGGCCTTGGTGTGAAGGGCAGAGAGCTAGAGCACTAAAGGCAGGCTTCGCAGTATGGAGCTGAAGGCCAGAGAACTCTGAGCATCAGGGCAGAAGACTTGTGTCCTGGCCCACATGGTAAGGGAGAGGTAAATACAGCTTCCTGTGCTTTTTTCTCACTTCAAGCCCTTATCAGGTAGAGATGTTTATCCAAGGCACTTTACTTCACGCCTGGTAACTTCAAGCGCCTCATTAGTTGAACTGGCTGTGGAAAGAGGGTGGTGCGGAGGCGATGTCTATTGAATTTGTAGAGATAAGATGCTTTCTTCTGTGTTTCACAGCAACTCCCCAGCACTGCTAACATTGTTCTGAAGGTTAGATGTCCGGGATGTGACCATGACACTAATAGTACTGGCCTGGGTGATGGGAAGCCGCACAAGCCCTTACTTAGCTCCCTAAATAGAGCTCAGCTGATGACTGACAGAGCCACTGAAGGGGCACCGGCTGCTCCAGTGACCTGGACAGACTGAGAAATCTTTATTTACTGCAGCAGTTTAGGCCCACTTTTTATTCTGTGACCAGCAGAGCAACTGCACTTTCACCTGCAAATAACTTACACTGAGGGAAGAGCCACCTGGAGAACCAGACCAGTGACTATGGAGGGGCCTTTCCTCCAGCAGAGCCACTCAGCTTATGGTGGCAGGGAGGCTAACTTCAGGACTCTTCCAACTCAGCCTGTGTAACTTGGAGGGGAAAGCTCAGTTTAAGAAATGTACCTTGCTGTAAAACTGTGAAGTGTTACACCCTGACTGCTGTGTATTTTTGTCACTGCAGCTACCTGTAAGCTGAGGTGGGAGCTTACAGGTATCTGGGTTGTCTGACACTCTGTAGCAATGATTTTCTGCAGAGATAGCTAATTTCCCAGTCTCTGTTACCCTCTCCTTTCTTAATAAGGAAACCAATTTTCAGTGGCACACATGGCCACGGAAGTAAAGACTTTCCCAGCCTTCCTGACTGTGAGATGAGCCCACGTGAAGAGGACCGCTACCAATGGCACACGGGTGGGAGAATCGTGTGCAATTTCAAGTATCTCAGAGAAAGCTTCCTTCATGCTTCTGGGTAGAAGGCTTATGGAATCACTGCAGTTTCATAATTTATATTGGACCACAAGCTGGTGGGAGGAATGGAGACAAGAAACACATGGGACAGCAGAAAGAGCCCAATTCCCTGAGTTCCAGGGATGGTGTGCTAGAGTGGGGAAGAGCATCAGCCGTCTACTTCTCTGTTCTTCCATTTCTGCGTCTGGATCACTTTTAATGCATGTTCTAAAAAAGAAATGTGGTACATCCTCCAGTGTTACTGTCTTTCAGTGTTTGAAATATCTGAACTGTAACCTGTCATTTTTTACTTCACAATATTTACCCATACAATCTTTTCCTCACCATTGCCCTGAGACAGATTTACCCTGATGCTAATGAGGTTTAAGCTTGAGGACTATGAGCTGGTGAGATAAATCAGTGGACTAAGTGCCTCCTTAGGTAGCACAGGGACCAGGGTTCGATTCCCAGTCCTGCATGCTGTGTGGGCCCTGTCCCTGGGCACGCTGAGCAGGCCACCAAGACTGGGCATGGTGGCACATTCCTGCAATTCCAGTGCTGGGGAGGCTGAAAACAGGAGAATCACTATGAATCCTAACTGCTTAGTGAGACCTACCAAATACATAAATAAATAAACTTGAGGACACCTTATTAGCATGAGTCCCTGAAGACTCTGGCTCTGGCTTTAGCAAGGTATCCCCAGGATAATGCCAAAATAAGATATGTCAAAAATAATCACTGGAGATTACATTTTTCCCACTTGGGATGGCTCTGTTACCCTTCCCTGTGTTGGCTGGAGTTGGAGACAGAAATGTTTGGGTAGAGCTAGAACTACAGATACCTTTAGTTCGGGTGGAGTGTACAATGACATCGCTGCTCACCATCCTGGCGCAGATGCAGTGCTAGGAACTCTTCAATCCACTGTGTCACTGAGTGTTGCAGCAGTGTGAATGGTTAGGCTCTGCCCTGCTCACTGTAGGATGTACGTGTGTGATGCAGGAAAAGCAGAATTGTATAATGTGGCACCACAAGTTGACCTGTGGAAAATATTTCTAGTCATCAGACATGTACACTACCTTAGATTTTTGTCTTTCCTAGCTGGGTGATTGTGCTGTTTGTCAACGTTTGCAATGTTGCCTGGTTTTATGATTTACTTTCACTTTCCTAGTAAGCATTATACTGTACTTAAATTTTATTTGTAGTTTCTGGACATTTCTTAAAGTGAGTTTCCCATCCTAAATTTATAAGCTTTAGACACCACAAAACTGGAATGGCCCCTGTTCTTGTAGCAGCTTTAGTGTTTGCCTTGGGTTACCTTATCTGGAAAAATGCCTTAGAAATTCCCAACTGGTCTTCCAAGCACTGGGGCAAAATCTAACTAAGGGCCCCTTTAGGGCCAGAATGGTCCCTTAATACAAGCATTTCATGTCACCACTTTTCAGTTTTTTGTATGTTCTAAGGTCCTGCTCATGCTTCCTGTCAGTCTATTAGTATTCATTAAGTAAGCATGATGAATTTTCCTTGTAATAGAAATTGGACAGTATGTTGAAGCTTTCTACCTTTAGGAAATTTAGAGACTAAGGGATTTAGAGAGAAATAATTGGACAAAATAATGTATTTATTAACTTGTTAGAAGTTTCATAGCAAACTACTATAAATTGGGTAGCTTAGACAACAGAAATCTATTTTTTCTGGGTCAAGATGTCAGCAGGGTTGTTCCATTCTGAGGCCTCTTTGGGCTTCCTGGAGTTTGATCCCTGGTACTGCGTGCTGTGCTGGCTCTGGAACCCCAGGCATGGTGGTGCATACCTGTAATCTCAGTGGTCGGGTAGCTGAGACAGGAGGATCACTGTGAGTGAGAGCTGTGGAGCAAGACCCTGTACAGAATAAATAAATAATACATTTTTTAAAATAAACATAAAAAAGAACACCAGTCATACTGTATTAGAGTCCATGCTATGGACCCCATTTTGATTTACTTTATTTTTATTTTTAACCCCATTTTAATTTAAATACCTCTTTAAAGGCCCAGCCTCATCTGAGACACTAGGTTCATCTTTTTGTTTATTTATTTGGTGGTACCAGGGTTGGAACTCAGGACCTTGAGCTTGCCATTATTTCAGAGCTATCTCCCCAGCCCCAAGGCACTGGATTTAGAATTTCAGTGTATGAATTTTGAGGACTGAACACTGGTTGAGACCGTCAAAGCACAACACTAAGCCCTTTTGATTGTTCTTCAACTGTCACCTATGCCTTGTTATCTGCTAAATTCAGATTGCACTTGATCAGTTTTATTTCATTTGTTTCCTGGGTGGGACTTTGAAGCTCTCATCTATAGCCACAGTACCTGTAACCTTGATGTAGCTAGTACTCTGTCCACATAAGGCCATGTCCTCAGGTCACTGACATCACTGCATCACTTCCTGCCCTGGATCTTCTGCACTGTGAGGCTTGAGCTGGTGCTGCTAGCCCTGGATTTCTTATTCTTCTCCCTGGGGTTCAGCCTGGACAAGCCCTTCCTTGAGTGCTCTCCTCCAAAATCTTCTTAGCCCTTCTTATTCTGTCCTTGTGAAAGCGAGCCTTCCCATTTTTCCTTTGAGCTTTTCTCATGAACCTTTCCTCACTCTTTGCATGGTT
This sequence comes from Ctenomys sociabilis, assembly GCA_004027165.1. Taxonomy (NCBI): domain Eukaryota; kingdom Metazoa; phylum Chordata; class Mammalia; order Rodentia; family Ctenomyidae; genus Ctenomys; species Ctenomys sociabilis. The sequence goes on from PVKA01000957.1 coordinate 114,658, forward strand.
TGTGTGTTGATGTCCTCCAAAGCCTCATGTGGGCTTTTTCAAAGATTAAATCAAGAGTTTGTGTGATTGATTCTTGGCGCAGTGATGAGATTAAAGGTGCGGGGGGGGGGGTTAGGGTGGGTGATTGTTGGACTAATCCACTGATTGGATTGGCACCGCCCTAATACCATAGACTGGATACAACATAAGGGTCAGAAAGAGGCTTGTCTCCTCTCCCTTGTTCCTTTTGCAATCTCACACTGCATGAACTGTTGTCCCTCTGCCCTGTGCCACTGTGCCTTGGAGCCAAACTGATTGTCAACTGAAACACCTATAAACTATAAGCTAAAACAAACCTTTCCTCCTTTATTTTTGAGCATCACATACTTTGACTCAGCAACAAGAAAAGTAGCTTAGACACTCTTCATATGGGAGAGGGTGCATGTGTATCTTAGGGTGAGAGAGGGCTTTTAGGCTTTCTAGTTGTTTAGGAGCATTATTCTTACCCTCATTCACTTCTCTTCTTTATTATCCTCCCCATTCAGTCACCCTATCTTCTCCCTAGCCCCATGGAAAATCTTTTTTACTCCCAGAACTACCTCTGATTTCTCGGGACTAACTCTGAATCCCTTCATTTTGATGATTCCATCATGTATTCCTGTGTATCCAGTCATACTGGCTAAAATCACATGGGCATTGTATTATCTCTTATAGTTTCTGTGGATGAGTAACTGATGAGAATGGCAAGAGCAGGGGCTGAAACAACCAGGGAAGGAGTAGAACCTTTTCTCTGTACACAGTGTCTGTGGACCCCTCCATGTTATCCTGGTGGGGGACAGGTTGATTCCTCCCAGCATGGCAGCCTCCACCAAACATGGAAGAGAAACATGGACTTTAAGGAACAATCTTGGAAGTCATAAAACATTGATTTTATCATTTGGTTGAGAGTGATAAAGATTTTTTCATTGTCCAAATTTGAGCTTTTGAATCTTCTCCTTGGTCCATCTCTGCATTTCCTTCTGTGGCAATTTTAGTAAGAAGTAGATAACTCAGTTTAGCAGGACTCCCCACCCCTTTCTCTGTCTCTAAATGTCGTCAGTATCTAATCTTTTGTCTTTAATATCTGATCAGATTTTTATCTGCCATGGTCCCCCAGGTGATATCTGATTATCCTGGCCTATTTTCAGCAAAAATCTTGTTAGATTAGTTTACTTAGAATCTGCCTTACTCAGGGTTAGTAATTTTCTATCTACTGATCCTTATGATGATCTTTAGCTATAAATTCCCACTTGCTTGTCATGCATTGAGAGTTGACCCAAATCTCTCTCCTTGACTACAAATCCCATTGCAATCATCCCTCTGCCTATCTGGGCAAATTTCTTCTCATTACTGGGAAAAACTACCTGATACCCATACATTAAAGGAGGAAAAGTTTGCTTTGGCTCATGGTTTTAGAGGTTTCAGTCCATGGTCAGAGTTCCAAGATAGAAGCATCACAGAAGGAGGGTGTGGCCTAAGAAAGCAGCTATACTCACAGCACCCAGGAAGCAGAGAGCAAGGTGAGAGCCAGAGTGGAAGGAGCCAGAGAACAGATACAGTCTCCAAAGTCAAGGCCCTCAGGTCCATTTCCTCCTGCTGAGCCCCACCACCCACTAGCCCATTTACCTACTAACTCATTTACTGATGAAATTAATCCCCTCATAATCTAGTGACTTTTGTAAGGTTTCTCAATTTAGTCCCTTTTGTTGACAATATTAACCATCAAACTATCTCAGTGACCTGAAATAAATGCTAACTTAGTATCCTTTAACAAATGTCACCCAATTTCTTTCTTTCTTTTTTTTTTTCTGTATTTTAGGGAAGAGTCTACAGGGTGTTCAGGGACTCACTACTAGATTGAACTCATAATGATTCTCCTTTTTTACAGCCTCCCAAGAGCTGGAGTTATAGATGTGCAATGCCACACCCAGTCTCAATCCCCATCTCAGCATGGCCTGGGGGCAGGGCTGGCACTGAAGGCCCAGGGATGGAACCCCTGGCCCCTGCACCTGCTTGCAGGCACTTTAATCCACTGAGCTATTTGGCCAGCCCCTCACTCAATTTTTAAATTTATTTTTAATAAAAGAATCATAGAGTACACATAGTTTTAATGTCTGGTACATACATTTCCTTTCAGTGGAAAGAGAAATAAACTCCCACAGTGAGAAAAACATGTAAGATGGTAGATGTTCTTGAAGCTCTTTTGGACAAATACAACCTGCCCCCTTAGACATAGTAATTTAAGCATCAATATCCTAAGGTCTGTCCTCAGGCCCTCAGCTCTGTAGTATCTTATATCTGTATTGATACTTCTCACAGCAATGTACTGAGTTCTGTCCTTACCTGCTTTACCCCAAGACCTAAAATTTATTCTCTTATTCCTCTTCTGTGGTACAAACAGCTATGTCTCTCATGTTCACTTCCAAACTGAATATACTTGAGTTTTCCCACCTACTCATCTAAAAGAAAATTCTCAGAGAACACCTTTGAAATAAATGTTACATGGCATCCGTGTGACTCCCTGAAGCAGGCTCCAACAGATTGGAGAGGCCAATATGGTCAGCCTCATTTCTACCTCGTATTTGCTCCCTGCGAGTCTGATTCAATTATAGAGGAGAAGGGATTGCTGCAAAATACACTGCCCATACTATGGGAGCCCTTATTTCTAAAATAAAAGATGCTGGCATTCCCACAACTACATATTAATTATGTTCTTCTCTTCTATTGACTGTTTTAGCTTTCTCCTTCTCTTCTTTGTAGAGATCTATGGTCTCTTTGTGAAGTTAATTCTAAAACCATTCTTTTTGTTGTTGTTGTTGTTTTCCTGTGAGTGGAAATGTCTCTTCCTGAAAGGAAAAGATAAAACCCTAAAAAGACACCCGGGTTTAACTATAAACTAGAAGCATACAACTAACAGCACACAGTGCTCACCAAAAGGCCAGCTGAGGAGTCTTTAAAGTCAACAATAATGAAGGTCATTTTGGCGTTGTCAGGTATTTGGATAATGAACTCTCACTCTGCTTCTGTACCTGACACTCAAACATCTGTGTTCCAAAATTACTTTTACTTTTAAGGTACAAAAATAGCCTAATGTTCTTCAAAAGAAATAATATTGCCACAAATACACATTTACCAACTTTTCTCTCTTCTCCTGTCCTCTACAAGATTAAATCGAGTCTTTCAGAGGCAATGTCATCAAGAGCCTTATAAAAATGTACATAGTGATGCCCATCTTGATCAGGAGGCCAGTGAAGCCATATGCTGAGTTGGACAGTCTCCAAATGATGATGTCCCCGAAAGTGTCCCTCTCCAGATGATGGCTAGCACCATCAGCACATCGGGAGCCTTCCAGCATCTTATTTTGCACCATTTACATGGCTGGCTTGTGGATGTCCCTCATTTCCTGGTTGCATTACCTGGGGAGGCATCACCAATACTTTTGGAAAAGATATTTTTCCTTAAACACTTAGACTTAATAGAAAATTCTAGAAAGGAAGAAAACTGAGACTTTCAGTTGTATCCTTACTAACATTTTCTCCTTCAAGTACTCTATAAGTGCATGTTTTCCCATTATCACTAACATTTCTTTCACAGATTCATTAAGTCTAAAACTTCTATAAGATTGCAGTACATATATAAGAAATGGCACCCAACTGAGGTCCTCACTCTAATACTGGTACTGCCACCACTGATAGACAAGACACTGACTGCATCCTATAAAACTAAGAGAAGATATGCTCTGTTGCCCTCATGGGCTTGTGAGCTCTGAATGAATACATGAATATTTTGCTGTGTTGAGACATTTCCTTGTAACCTGACTGAGTGGGCGCAGTTCATTCTCCTTGGTGCTTTGCCTGTGGCTGAGCTATTTTCTTTACATCCAACTACTCAGACTCAGGGCACTGACCCAAATCTGGCTTGCCCACAGGGAGCTCTTTGGGTCATTGCACAGTGATATTTCTTTCCTTAATTTTTCACAGCATTCAGCATATGGTCTATTCATGTAATAGTTGCTTGACAAATAAGCTGAATTCATACACATCAATAATTCAGTACTTCTGCTTTATAGTGTGACATGTGCTTATTGGAAGAAAGGTGACACGTTGCTATAGATCTATGAACTGCACTATACTAACCATCTTTTCTTTCCAAATGTAATGCCAAGCCACAGAACTTTCCGCAGGGATGGAAATGTCCTACAGCAGAGCCCTCTGACACTGTCATCACTAGTCTTGTGTGATCACTTTGTGCTTAACTTTTGGCTGGTAGAACAGAGGAACATTGTATTTATTTAACTAATTAAATTTTAAGTAGCTATCTGAGTAGTCATTTTTATATTAGACCATGCAGATCTATGTCCTGATCCACTAAAATTATTTTCAAAGGGAAGAGAATGTTTCCATAGGCACTTTAAAGCTTAAAACAGGTAGATGGAGACTCTACCAGGCTACATAAACTGCAAGAGGTTTCAGGTTAAATACTACACTGATAGCTGTCAATTGCCTTATAAAACAGTCTACACAGAGCTGGCTAGCACACCGGCTTGTTGGTCCTAGCAGGTTTCCCATAAGGGGTTAGAAAGGACAATGTCCTAGGAATGGGTTATCCCTCTATGGCTCGATCTTTCACATTCAGGAGACATTCTGAGCATCCTAAATGATTCTCAGATGTGGCTTCTAGGGGTACTGTGAGATGATCTCTTAGACACAATGATATGAGAAGTTAAATGATTCTGATGTCACAGAGGTCAATGTTCTTATAGGAACTGAGGAAGAACTGTTTGAGGCTGGTAGTCATATGGTATTTTTAAGAGAATTCTGTTTTGTGCTCATTCTTGGGAGACAGTCATACACAGACAGCATTCCAATATAGGTTTTTGTGAAGTAATTTTCTCAAAAACTAAGTCAAAAGCTGTGGTCTTTTATCTAAGGCTGCTTCGGGATCTAAAACAAAAGCCATGATTACAGACAACAGCAAACAAACATGGATTAAATACCTTTGGGCCAGGAAAAATTTCCAAAGATAAAAAGAATTTAGTTTGACAATAGAAAACCTAATAACTTCAGGATTAAGTGTATAAAGTGTGATGATACAATAGATTCTCCAAAATCAGGACATTTTGATCAGAAGGAGCACTTTTAGTAATCACTTGGGGATATTGTTTGAAATTACAACTGCTCTGAGTAAACACAATGTATGATCACATTAACTTTTTTTGGAGGAAAGTGCTCTGGGTCAACATAGGTTGACAGCAATGGTTAGGACAGCACTGTTCTGTACTATGTGTCCTGGTTCTTTTCAAAGAATCAACAGTTTCAAACTATCAAGAACTGGGTTATTAAAAATCAGCAATGATTTCAACAGTCTTTCTGTACAGCTGTCTTTCTATTGAATTCAAGGGTGAGGTCTTGTTGCTATGACTCATACCTTAAACACATCCTTCAGGGAAGCTCAGAGCTATGTGGAATATTTAGAGGAAGGATTGGCAAAAACATTTTGTTAATGGTTGTATAGTAAGTATTCCATGTTTGGTAGCTCTGTGGTTTCTCTTGCAGCTACACAACCTTGGCAACTCGGGTAGTAGCCTGCAAAGAGCACTGGTTAATTCACCAGTGAGTGAGAATGGTTCCTGTCCAACAGAGCTTTATTTACAAAATCAAGTGGGAAGACAACTGATCTAGATAGAGACTTACATGTGAGATATAGAAATTAGACCAACATTAAGGTTTCTTACATTCACAGTTTTTCCTCTTTCCTTTCTCTCTAACCTTACTCCTCCTTTCCTTTTTTTTTCTTCTACTTCTTTCACTTGGCTTTCCTTCCCCTCTCTTCCTCCATTCTTTTTACTTCATCATTCATGGAGCACATATGTACTAGGAACCAACAGTGAGCCAGCAATTAGGATTACAGAAATTAATAAAATGGGACCCTTGGTTTTCCTCTGGGTAAACTTTGATCCTTCCAGTCAAACCCAGGTACATAGTGTCAGAAAATCTGAGGCCCTAGGTCACAGAGTGACTGACTCAGAGCCAGCCCCAGACCTCAGCCCTGGACCTGATCTAGTTCCCGTTACTACTGCCAACCTGAAAGAATTTGAATGAACAAGGGAAACAAAGAACCAGCATCAGCACCTTTCATGTCTTTGTAGATCACACATTGTGTATACAACCTCATTTATTTTAAAATTTCATGACCCTAATATAAAATGATAATAATTGTTCTTTAATATAATATTTTCACCAGAAATTACTGGACATGGGTTAGACAATGCAGTGGCAAAGTCATTAGCACTTTACAAGACTCAATTAAAGATTCTACTGTGTGATAAGTGTACACTAATTGGCAAGAACATTAGTGTAAAAGTGCTTTGTCTTCCTGCCGTTCTATAAATTTTTCCCCTTAAATGCTACTTATCTTACAGTTGCATCTTTTCCTTTAGCTCCAAATACTGAAAATAAAGTGGGCTATATTTAGAGGAAATGTTGAGACTGATCTGAATTGAAAAGACACACTTTTCAGTTGGGGCAAGTACGTTCAGATCGCCAGCAGCTGCCCTGTCCCTGTGAGGTACCTCATGCAGCAGAGAATGCAGTCACGCCAGTCATATGTGAAGCCAGAGATAAAGCAGCTTTCACCAAATCGATTTCATTATGGTGTTTATAGTTCTTCAAAGAAATATAGTAGCATCTTTGTGACAGGCTACCATCTTCTTCTCTTTTTTTAATCATTTATTTATTTATTTGGCACAGGGTCTCGCTATGCAGTTTAGACTTCTGGTAATTGTTATAGCCTGACTCCGTCTTGACCCCTCAGTCACTATTTTGTTCCCTCCTTCTTGTTTTGTTCTAACTTGTTCCAGTACTCCACCCTCAGAGCCCCGAGTTCCAGGAAAACTAGCTAATTGATCTCAAACTGCTGGTCCAGCTGCTGTTAAAATTAGCTTATCAACCCCAAACTGCTGGTCCTACTGCTGTTTGTGCAAAAAGATACAAATTAGCTGCCCAAATAACTGTTACAAAAGTCGCTAACCAATTATTTTAAAAGTTACCCCAAAGTAACCAATGTGATCTGCTTCTGCACAAAGCTTGCCTCAGTTTTGAAGCTTAAATACTGCTCCTTGTAATGGCCCAGCGTGCCTCTTTGCATTTCTGTATAGAGACCACAGCAGGGTACCTGCTAAAATAAAGCACTTCCTTGATCTTTGGACTTGTCCCGTTGTCATTTGATTTTTGAGTTACAACAGCAATCCTCTTGTCTCAACTTCCCTAATGCTGGAATTATAGGCCTATGCCACTACCTGGGTTTTGGTGGCCAGGGCTGGTACAGTATGTGGTAGCAGGGATCGAACCCTGGTTCTTGTACTTGCCAGACAGGCACTTAAACTTCTGAGCTATCTCCCCAGCCCAATCTTCTAAGATGGGGTAGCCTCAGGAACATCACATCATTGTCCTGGATATCCTGGGAATACGCATTAGAAAGGCTAGAATATAGCTTTTCAACTTACTCTTACTATGAGATTAACTAGGCTATTATGTAGAATAGAATGCAGCAGATTTTGTGCTAATTACCTTCCATAATTTTCACTTAATGCTCATTAAAATCATGTGAGAGTTCAGGAAAAATAAAATTTCTGAAATTCTGGGTGGCCTTCTAAGAAGCCTGAGCCTTCTGAACCTACTTTCCTTTTCTAAGAAGAGAAAAATGACTCTTCCCTGTCCTGTGGAGTGCCTTGCAAACTCTCTTGGGAGGGACGATTAGCCTCACCTAACGCCCTGGGGTAAGGGCAGAGGCAAAAGAGGTAGTTAGAACTCTGGACCTGACATAGGTGACCTCAAGTGTATAGGAAAAAATTAACCAGGATCCACATAAGGAATATCACCATGAGATAGAAACTTTTTCTTTCGTCTTTCTTCTTTCTTTCTTTCTTTCTTTCTTTCTTTCTTTCTTTCTTTCTTTCTTTCTTTCTTTCTTTCTTTCTTCTTTCTTTTCTTTCTTTCATTTGTTTTTTAGATGAGAAGATTGAAGTTTGCTAGCCTATGAGGAACTCCAAGTGAATGATAAAATTGAACAGGAAAGCTGAGATCGCTTTCATCACTGAGATTGGCCCCAGTTTGGTGCCATGGTAGGTAAGCTCTTGGACCAACTTCCTCTCAGCTGGGATTGCCTGCCCTAACCCAGTACTTAAATCCCCCTGCCCACAGGCCAACCCTTCTCCTCCCTCTTCTCCTCCCTCTCTCCCTGTCCTCTTCCTTTTCCTTCTCCTCTGGTCTCCCTTCTCTTTCTTCCATCCCTCTGCTACCTTCCCCAACCCCCTCCCTCCCCCTAGTCTCTCTCCTCTCCCTCTGTTCTCTTCCCTGCCCCAGGCTTGAGTCCAGCCCTGGGCATCGCTAAATTCCTGGCATACCTTAAGCATCTTCCCGAGGAAGCAGGCCAGAGTCTCAAACAAAACAACAAAACAAACCAGAGAATTTGCTGTTTGATTTGCTAATTTTTGCCTATTTTCAAGCAAAGCCTTAGACTTAAACTGGCCTGTGCTCAAGATAGTCTATTTGGAAACTTCTTACTCCAACTCGCCCTGAAATCTGTTGGCTTCCGGACAGAATGCCAGAATCTGGTGCAAGCACTTCCAGAGCGCTGCCTCTGCGCCTAAGGAGATGAGAGAAGGACCCTGTGATATTCACTGAAAGTTCCGTAGATTTTTTTCATTTCCTGGATACGCCTGGCCCGAGGGGCTTAAGGAGCACTTGGCAGCCCAGTTCCTAAGCCAAGCCCTCCCCAGAAGCTCAGTTGGCCCGGCTGCTTTCTTTCCGGTCCTGTCGGCTCACTGGAGCATGAAAAGCTGCTGGGCTTCTCACCCCTCAGGTTAAATTTAACAAATTCATTTTTTTTTCTTCATTTAAGGAGAGTCCTGGGCCTGAGGCCAAGTTTTCAATCTTTGAGAAAGCATCTGTCCATTGGGAGGTAGGAAAATTTAGCATGTTAGGACTGGACACAGGCCTTGTGGGAGCGACCCTCTCCAGGATGACCTCCAGATTTCAGGTGCAGTTTCAGAGCCTGAAAAGTTGGGTGGCGATTGTTTGCACTTTTGGAGCTGGGAGGAGGCTGGACTCGGGGCGCTAGAGATCAAGAAGAAAGATGAAGATTTTCAGGTCCCTGAAAATACAAGAGGAGATTAGGTCAACGTTTTCATCACTTTATCCAGCAACAGGGATCCTAGGAAGCAGAGGTTCCACAAGCTGAAGCAGAGCATCAGCCTTGGCAGCTGAGGTTTCATACAACAGAAATTTAACAGAGGAAGGGTTTTGGCGATTCACACAGGGGATTTGCGGGTTGATTCACAGAAGCGGAAGCCAGGTGAAGGTGGAATAAGCCGCATAATAAAGATCAGCTTTATTCTAACCCTCAGCCTTCCATGTAGAACTCCATTCCCTTTGAAATCTTGACATAGTTAAGCTGGTAGTAAACTGGGGTGGAAATACTACACATAAGAGCGTCCAAATCTAAAAACCCTATCCCCTGTAGAATGCCACACTTACCGTGAGCCACCCCTTGGTGGGCCTGGTTAGGGGGATTGCTGGTGACAGCTGATAATCAGTCTTTCACTTTCCTGTCACCATGGCTGGTGGAGGACATTGATCTTCACTTCCTTTCTACTCTCTTTCTCTGACTCAGCGGTCTCGCTTTGCTTAGATGTGCATTTGGCCCAGCATAGCAACCAACCATGGACCCCAAATATTGGGAAGAAATTGTAGTAAACACACCTGGACTTCTCCGCCTTAAGATTATTTGTTGAACATTATGGTTAAACAATTATTTTTATAGCACTTACACTAAATGAGTTATGCTAAGTAATCTAGAGATAATTTAAAGTATTCAGAAAGATTGCTTGGATCCTATGCAAATACTTTGTCATTTTATGTCAAAGACTTGAGCATGACAGACTTCACTATCAGGGTGAGGTCCTGGAGCCCGTTCCCATGGAAACCCAGGAAGGGCTGCACATCTTTTCCTCTTTCTCAATAGCACACCCTCATCCCCATCTCTGTGTTCCTGTAGGTGCCTGCCCTTTCTTATACAGTCTTTTTTATGTACCTTGTCTCTCTCTGTTTCCTTGGAGATTTATGTGTCCCAGCACTGGCAGTAACAAACACATTTTATAATCTGTTTAGGGTTGGGGAGGTAGCTCATGGTCTAAGCACCTATCTGTCAAACTCAAGGGCCCAGTTCAACACCCTTACCACATGCTGTACTGGCCTTGGAACCCCAGGTGCACTGTGCTGGTCAGCAAAAGCGAGCATGGTGGCACCGCTTGTAAACCCAGTGCCAGCGAGGCTGAGATAGGAGGATCACTATGAATCTGAGCTGAATAGTGAGACCCTGTACCAAATAAACAAATGAATAATTTAAAAAGTATTTAAAAATATTATTTATAATTGTTAGCATGAAACTGAATAGAAAGAGTTGTTTTCCTCAAATGCCCTTGGCTGTCTCTCACCTTCATTAAAGACAACTTTTGAACCTGGACATGGCTTTGGGTAGGTAGGATTTTTTTTTTGATTGGTCATTTATTAATTAATTTATAAAACTGACTGATGTTATTTAATACCTAACTCATATTTTTAAAGAGAAGCAACAATTATATTGTTCTAAAAAGTATATTTTGGTTGCAGTGTTGAGCCTACTTTTTTAAGTAAATAAAGAAAAAAACTGGAGGGTGCCTCTTGGGAAAGTACAGTATGGAAATTCCTTTCAGCCATGAATTTCCATAATGCAGTGTTCTAACATGGTCAAATTTACTTTCCTCCCACCTACTCAGCAGTCTAGAGAATTCCATTTAAAAATAAGCAAATATTGATAGCTCACAAGTGGAAGTAATTAGAAAAGAAGAACTGGGATTTGGAAGAAAAAAGTAGAAATTGAGCCTGTGACTAAGGCAGAAAGCAGGCTTCCTGTGCAGATTTTCAGAGGAATGAAGGACAGACACTGAAGGAAGGGAGTGGGAGTCTCAGAATGACCTGGGCTTCCTGCATGGTGAGGGGAGCAAAAGTCAGGAGTCCTATGAAAGAGTGTGTATGGCGAGCCATAGCTGAGAATTCTGTTCTTCTAGAATGTTCTAGTGAAAAACCCTATGCTCAGGGATTTGAAAAATACCTCATTTCCTGCTAGAACAGATACACTAAATAAAGTACCACAAGCGTGTTGTTTTCTGAAGTGCCCAAGTTATTCTGTGGCTATACAGCTGAATTCAACTTGGGAGATGAAGTTAATAACTCAGATTCCTAAAATAAGTAGGCCCTTGACCTCTTGGAAGGAAGAGAGCCTGCAGGGGGTGTGGGGTGGAAAAAAATGCCGCTCAGAACCCAGTGTTTCCCCATTGCAGAGCACAACTGATGCCAAGCATTTCTTTGATAATGAGGAAAAGGTAAGATCCTGAGAAAAAGGAAGTCTGAAAATTTCACATCGGAGCCCATTTTTATCATTTAACTTATTCAGAGATTCATGTTCCTTTGCTCTTTGTATGGACCTTTATTGTCTCAATTGTAGCAAATATTTAAAACATTTTAAGACTTTCTTTTATGCTTTAAGGTTATTTGAACATTATTTATCCTATGAAGGTTTTAAAATTTTTAGTTTAAAATTCTTTTGCTGTGGGGGATTTCACAAATGCAGGCAGCCACTCTTTTTCTTCTGCCTTTGGCTATTATTTCTTAAGAAGAGATACAAATGTTTAGCAGCTGTAAAGATGGGTAGGCCATCTTCAGATTTAGGAAATTGAGCTCAAGATGTTCAGAAGCACTGACAGTCCAATTTGTTCCTTTCAGGGAAAAGAAAATGAAGATCCAGACAGCTTAATCCAGCCAGTAGCAAGACAAAGAGCACCTGTCTCCTCCCTTGGGGATTGGACAGCTTTTCTGCTACCCTGAACCAAGGAAAAGTCCATGAGGCTGGTTAAGAGACATGTAAGAGGTACCATCTGGGGAGGAGGGAAGCCTGTGGTTTGGGACAGCTGCCTTAAGGAGCAACACTTTTTAAAAATAATTTTATTGGTACATTTAAGTGAACGTAATAATCATACTCATTATAGGAAATTTGTACCTGTTTATGATATTTTTGTTTCTTCTTTATTTTATATTCTCCTCCCTTTCAACCCCTCTTTCCCTCATTATTTACAAAAGCTTTGTTTATATTTTGTCCTCTTTTTCCTTTTCTCTTCCTTCTTTTTCCCTTTCCCCTCCTCAGTTCCTCTTCCCATTTAATCTGCTTCATGGATCACATTTCTCTCTTCTTCCTGGTTCCCATCATTTTCATAAGCTCCTCTTATTATTTTTATCTGTGTTTTCCCTTAGATTCACTAATCATGCCCTTCATTATGGTTATCATCTCTGAAGTTATTTGACAAATTGTTTCCATTTTTTCCCAAGGCTCACTGAGTTCTCTTGTTACTTCTGTTGTTTCTGCTTCAAAGAGTCCAGGTAGGCAGTTTCTTAACTGTTCCACCTTGCTGTCCGCTGGGTTTGCCTTTAGGGGGCTGGAGTCTGGGTTTTCATTTTGCTTCAGTGCCTTTTTCTGTTCATTTGTTTAATTCCTTCATTGACACTTGTAAATTGTCTATGGTAGCTATCTTCATTGCTGCTGTCAAGAACCCCTAGAAGTGACTACTTCTTAGAGACGTTTGCCGGTATAGCTGGCTTTTGGGTTTTAAGTCTTTTGCAAGATCTTACCTCTTCTTTTTTTTTTTTTTTAATTTAGGGCAGGATCTACAGGGGGTACCAGGTGTCACTAACTAGATCAGACTCATAGTGATTCTCCTATTTTCAGCCTTACTTCTTCACTTTATTAGAGATGAGAAATTGCTGCAGATTTAGTCCATCCCATAGTTGGCAAAGGCCTAAAGTATTGTGTATGACCCTCTGTCAGTCTCAGTGTTGGAAAATAAGGAAGAACAACTGATTAGAACAACAATGTCACCCTGGCTAAACTAGCACACCAAGGAGCCAGGGAGATAGCTCAGTAGAATAAGTGCTTGCCTGGCAAGCACAAAGGCCTGAGTTCAATCCCCAGTTCCACCAAAAAAAAAAAAAGAAAAAGAAAAGTGAAAGATAAACTAGCACACCAAATAAAAATTACAGCTCAAACACAGTCTTGAAAATGACAAATTGTGCTAACCATTAATTTGCCACTTTAACCAAAATTTGTAGTTATATAACAAAATCTCAACCAAACCAGAAAATTGTGTATGGGAAGCATCCTCTCAAAATGACAATTTTCCTCTCAGGGAGAAAGTTTAAAAAGGATTAGGGGAAAATAGAGAAATGGAAGATTGGAAACAAAGGAAGATTACACAAGCTTTGAGGGCTGTTAAAAAAGGAAGGGAAAGAAGAAACTAAAACAAGAACAAAACAAAAACAACAGAATTAAAACCAATGTTCTTGCTTACATAAAAATAAGGGCAAATAATCAGAAAAGGAGAAAAAAATAAAGGAAAAGAAACAAGCAAAAAACATGTCCAATTCAGGGTGTGTCTCTATTGTCACTGGTTAGCAGGGTGCAGACAGAGCCTAGCTCCACATTAGATGATCCTAGCAGAATCACGGAGGTGCTGGACAAGGCCAGGAAAGCCTGGGTCTCCAGGTCCACTGAGGTTCAGGCTGCTTCTCATTTCTGGCTGTGAGGCTGGGAGCTGACTTTTTAAGCCCACAAACAATGCTCCAAGTGCCTCTTGCCTGCCTGAACTTGGTTCCCACCAGCTTGAACACAGCTTTGCCACTTCTTGCCACTAGGGGCTGCTCCCCAGAGCCAGCTTGCTGCTGCTCTGAATTCTCACTGCACTGGTACCCTTCCACTGTGAATGCCCGCCAACTGCTGTCTCCATGGTTCAATCTACCCCTCCCCTGCCATGAGCCACTGCTCAGGCGAAAAACATTGCTTGTCACCTCCCTCTTCTGCACTGAATTACTTTTCTTCCCTCTCCCTGAGGGCTCCAATGCTTGTTTTATGTCCTCGCACAGAGTCCCAGGGACCCACTTCTTTCCCTCTTCTGTTCTTCACATTGCCATATCTAGTATCTGGATTGCAAAAATGGGACAGGATATTTCTTTGCTTCTTACCATTCTGCCATCTTCCCAGAAGTCCATAAACACAGATTTTACAGTTATTGGATTTAAGACAAGGGAGATACTGGACATTTCATTTGAAGAACTTAGGATGCGTTCATCAGCATACCTTTCCTGAGACACAGTGCACTGTCATGTAGGCATCTCTTTAATTTTGCAGATAGAAATATTTAAACATTTTTCTTACAGTAATTTACAATTTTTCTCTTGGCAATTTCATCTACAATATGAAGTAACCAAATAAAATCTACCCCTTTTCCAAGAAGTGATGACAACATTAATATGGGGAGTCCACATTCTTTCCCTTAGTAGCAGATTTCCTTCTGTTCCTATACATGGTCTTTTTAATCACCAGTATTTATTGTATTATTATAATTCCATTATATTGGAATGAGCCTTCATTTCATCTCATTTGTTCACTCCAATCCTTTGTCTCTTCCCTTCTCTGGGTTCTGTTCTTACCACCCAAGCTCCCAGCACGCCCACCACTTCATGCCTGTCAGTCTTACTTTTCTTGGTCCCTGATTCTTCCTCTAGTGGGAGTCACGTGAGGGAGGCCACGTTCTGAATAAGGGAGAAACATGACAGAGAGCCACCAGCCCCAGCTTGAACAGAGAAGTTTCCCATGTGCTACACCTCTGAGAGGTCCCTTGGGGGAGCTAAGTAGAGCAGGAAGGAGCTGAAGCCCCACAGAACCAGCTCCATCAGAACCTGCACCCTCCAAAAACCTTGAGGAAAGATCCTGAATTGAGACCAGACACAAAAAAGCCAGAGGGATGTCCGTTAGCATCTGTCCATTTCATATTTCAAGTATTTGAGAACATGAGTCTTCTGATTTTTATAAAAACAGATTAGGACGTTTAAAAATAACAAAATGCCAGTGGTAATACTGGTAGGTCAGTCTAGAGGGAAAGAAGGCCAAGGCACAGTGCTGAGTGCCTGCGGTGCGGCAGCTGCAGCACCGCCCAGGGAGCTTTGCAGCGTGCAGGCTCACTCATCCGTCATTCCTTCCTCGCTTTCTACATGACAGGGTTTCAGCCCTGTTTCCTGGATGCCTACTTACTTTCATGCTTAATAGGTTTATGTGACTGATTTTGGCCCTCATCTAATAAAAACAGCAATTAGGTACTTATTCATCAAAAATGTAGTGAAAGCTGACAGACACCGGCCAACCGCT
Organism: Ctenomys sociabilis; assembly: GCA_004027165.1. Classification (NCBI taxonomy): domain Eukaryota; kingdom Metazoa; phylum Chordata; class Mammalia; order Rodentia; family Ctenomyidae; genus Ctenomys; species Ctenomys sociabilis. Next base: position 129,967 of record PVKA01000957.1, read on the forward strand.
GGGAGTGGAGTCAGCAGTGCAGGAGACAGAGGGTCAAGGGGAGCTTGGAGCCAGCTGCCGCCCTTCAGCCCCAGCCCTGTACCTCCAGCTGGTCTTTACAATGTCCCTTTCAGTCTCCATGCCTCACAAATGAGGATGCAACTTCTTTTCCAAATCAATGATTAGTTATTAGTTAAACTTTTATAGGTTTCTTGTAAAGATTAAATGACTGTATATGCAAGCCACTTAGAATAACATTTGGCGGTCACTAAATACTTAATAACTTGTAAATGTTTTTACATTATATGGTCCGACCCCTGAATTCTTCGTAGTTTAATGTACAGAGCAAGAATTCTCTTCCAATTGACAACAATAAGCTGTCAGACACTGTTTTTCACCTTTTTTTTTTTTTTAATATTTCTGTTTATCCCATTAAGGTACATGGAGCTAGGCCATGCCCTGCCAATGCTATTTCTCAGACATCAAGCTTGCGGAGACTATATGTGGACATAAAGCAGTGTGGGCATTTCGAAAAGCCACATCGCATTTGATGCCAAAGAACCTGGTGGCTGGGCTTCTGTAAAAAGCTGCGAAATACATCAGCTCAAGTTCTTATAACCAAAGAACCTAGATTGGTTTAAACAATTGACAGTTCTGGGTATTGGAAAGGTCAATGTCAAGTAATTGGCACATTTCCTATGTGGTGAGGGCTTGCTTCCTGCCTTGCCCTCTTACTCCATGCCTTTTGTCTTCCTCTTACAAGACGCTAATCTCATCATGACCTCTCATCTAAACCTAATTGACTCCCAAAGACTCTGTCTCCAAATGCCATGGCATTGGATTAGGACTTTCAACATGAGAAAGTTACAAAACTTGCCTAACTCAAGCTCTTCATCTGCACAATGAAAACCAATGATGCTACACTAACACAGCATCCTGGGATTACTGTGCGCTTGAAACATGTTGTTCTGGTACTAGTCTGCTGTAAAGCAGGATGAACTTTGTAGGCCAGTACCCTAATATGAAGAGAAATAAATCTGACACACAAGCTTAACGATTACATAGTTTCTCTTACATAAGAAACTCAAAATATGAATAAAGAGCAATATAGAAGATCCGTAATAGAGTAGAAAGATTTTTTCAGTTGGGAAGGGAAAAAGATGGAAGAAGAGGAGAGAGGAGAGAAAAAAAGGACGTTAAAAAGAACTGAAAAACAAAATGGAGACAGGTTTTTCAAGTAGGAACGGGACCAAGAGATGGAAGGAATGAGTAATGAGGGAAGCAAAAAGCAGGGGATAAAAAAAATTAACACGTGTTATGTACTTGTACCAACTCCCCATGAAAACTGTAATCAATATGTACTTCAAACATGCACTAAGAAAAAGAAAATAAAATTGGGGTGAATAAAAGGACTCTGCATGGATCATCTGACAGCAAAATCCTATGTAGCAAGTGTTTCAGTTCTTATCATTCAGACTGTGTCAGGCAGAATTTTTTTTTTTTTTTTTTTTGTGTGTGTGTGTTTTTGAGACAAGGTCTCACTATGCAGTTCAGACTGGCCTTAAGCTCACTTTGTAGCTCAGGCTAGTCTTGAACTCACAACAATCCTCCTGCCTCAGCCTCCCGAGTGCTGGGATTACAGGCATGCGCCACCACGCCCGGCTTCAGGCAGAATTTTAATTGACCTTAAATATTACCTTTCACTAATGTTTATTTCTCTACTTCCAAGAAATGTATTCTTGCTTTCTGGAGTTTAGATTTTGTTTTCAGCATTCAAGAAAGCATTCTATGAATATTGTGAGCCAAGAGAATGTTCTCAAAAATATTCCCAATGGCCTGATGGTGGGATCCAGGCCCTCTCCTGTGGTGAGAATAGTTCCTTGGGAGCCACCTCAGTGAGCTTGCAGTGTGGGCAGAAGTGTGTGAGTGGCAGGCAGCCTGAAGGCACAAGCTTAACTGTCTCATGGCTTCTCATATAAAGTTTTGGAGCGAACATACCATAGGTAAAACACCCCTGCTCTTACTGTGAACTTGTGCAAGACAAAACTAGACTGCACACCAGTTGGTGGTGGGGAATGCATGGCATCCAGATGTGTAGATGCCATCAGTGTGCTCATTTGCTCTTTACTGAAATCTTGGCCTTCAGAAAACAAGTTTGCCTGAATATTCTTTTCTTATGCACACCGTGAGAGGATACAGTTGGAAGCAGAGTGATAAGTGAGAGAAGATCGGGCTCAGAGTCAGGCACCCTGAGTTTCCTGCTCCTTTGCTTCCAAGCTATGACATTTCAAAGTGATTCTACCCCTGCCATTCATTTTCCTTGTGCACTGAATGATCCCTGTCAGAGATTTCTCTGAAGAGGGAAAGTGCAATGAAAGGAAACCCTGGAACATTGCAGGTGCTCTAGAAGTGTTCCATTCAATCACATCTGGAAGTACGATCTTTATTTGCATTATATTTGAATTTAATTTTTTTGGAAGAAAATGCTTTTTGATAAATTAAGGAGCTTCAGGCTGCAAGCCACAGAAAACCTAACTAAAAGTATTTTAAATGATAATCAATTTTCATCTTACATAAGAAATCTGGAGGTCTCTTCATGGATCATCTGACAGCAAAATCCTATGTAGTAAGTGTTTCAGTTCTTATCATTCATATCATGGAATCTGTTACTATATGGGGTGCAGATCATGCCAATTCAGCGGGGCTGTGAGGACTTCTAGGACTGATTCTCTTTGCATTTATCCACTCTGTGATAGCTGTCATGTTACCTTTGACATATATCCCCTCAAGATGATACCAGTATATAAGTTTTTCGAGAGGCAGAAGGGTAAACATAAAAATACAAAAATCTCTTCCCTCTCTTTCATTATACCTTGGGTGAAAACCTTTTTCAGACCCTCCATAGATGTCCCTTTATGTGTCACATACACATTGCTGCCAGAAGCATAAAAGACAGAACTAGAGAAGAAGAGGGAGGCTGTCAGGATACTGTTTGGAGAAACTGTTGGAGCTGGTGGAAGCTGCTGGCTCATGAGGGCTATTCTGCTAGGAGTCCTTGTCATGCTGACCTTCCTGGTGAACTTGGTTGTTGTTGTTGGAGCAGGAGCTCGGTTCCTCACAGTTGCTGAGTATGGCTGTGGTACCTTTCAGGGGAGTCCCAGTTCTTACCTTGAGGATTGTTTCCCGGCTCCAGTTCAAATCCCTCAGCCTACTAGCACAGATCATTCATCCAGTTGGCATAGACTTTCCAAACTCCATTATAACCTCTGGGCCTTCCCATCACAGATCCTTGAAGCAGGCCTGCATGAGACACTGCTATAAGTTCTTGGGCTCCAGTTGGACTCATGAGAGGCACTGTTATGGACTTCTTGTCTTCAACTAGACCCATGTAGGACATTATCATGGTACCCAGGCCCTCGGCTGGATTCTGTCCAGTAATGAATCTCTTCAGTGTATGGACAGATTACCTGCACTCTTTGTATATGATTCTTTGCATGTTTATTTATAAAACAATCTCATTAGAAATGTGTCCCATATCATATTGTTCCCTGCAAAACCCCAAACCATGACAGGTACATTTACTATTTATAGGGAAAAAAATTACCAGCTAATGAAATCCATGGAATCTGTTACTATATGGGGTGCAGATCATAGGGCAAGGTTGAATTTAAATGTTATCTTCAAATATATGAAGTGTTGTTTTATAGAAGCAAATGAGAGGTTATTTTCATGCTGCACTTAGATCCTGAGTGGGACTTGAGCATATGTGCAGTTTCATACCCAAGGAAGTTGCTAATCAGTGCTGAGCATCTCAGTTACTTTTGTCTCATTGCTGAGACAAAATACCCCACACCCAAAATTAAGGAGAGAGAGGCTCATTTAGCTGGCAATTAGTGGAGGTGTCAGTTCATACTCAGCTGGCTTTAAATCAGAGTGGCACATGGGAGAGCGCAGCGGTTCATGGTGGCAGAAAACAGCAAAGAGCAGAGAAGGGGCAGCAGCCTCTCTCTTTTCTTTGTATTATAAGGGGGCTACCCTGGGTGTGTAGGGTACAGAACTCACATGATGTCCATGCCCTCCTCTTGCACAGGATGAGGATCTTTATAAAATAAGAACCCTGGTCCCTTCTAAACTTCTCAAATTGACACCATGTACCATCCAATAATTCTTTTTCTGTGCCACTGAATAATTCTTTTTCTTTGCCAATTTCTATCAAGAAAAACTTCTCTTCCACGGTTAAGCATGGGTCAAGAAGGCTAGGTCATATAACATCTCAAGCTTTCCTTTGGTGCTTTAAAATGAATCTTGGCCATTTTAAGGCTACTTGAAGGAGTGTTGGTTTTCAAACTCATCTCCATGAGAAGTATAAGCCTTTGAGTTGTGGTTCTGCAAACAGTGTCTGAAGGGGTGGATTTCTGACATGGCAGCACATTTCTGAAAGTCTTTATTTATTTTTATTATCCTATAGTCTCCTACATCACCAGAATACACACACACACACACACACACACACACACACACATCCCACAGATGTGTGGATGTGTGTGTAGAGGTACAGGATCAGCAAAGGAGAAATCAGTGCTGTTCTACATTGGGTTAAATGTGAGAGAAGCTGACTGTAGTTCTGACTATCCTGGAAATTTCTCTTTGTTTTTAGGTAGTGCGTGTTATTTAGTAATAATGTTCTTTAAAATGAAAATAGAAACTGACAAAAAGAATGGAGTGTAATTCAGCTAATCTAGTGCATGTCAGAGTCTAGGCTCAAAACATTTTCAACAGGATGGAGGAAATAAACTTCCAGAGGGATCTATTTCTAATGCTTCATCTAATATTCCATTAAAGGAGCCCAGGAAATAATGTGTTTACAGGAAGCTATCATCCTGCCCTTACATGGGTTCAAGCACATTTCTTTTCTTTCTTAGTGTCCCAGATTAAAGGTGGCTATATGAATACCACTAATTAGCTGCCAGGGGTAAGCCGCAGCCTTTCATTACAATCAGAGTTGATGGGGACCCATCCAAGGCTTTAGTGTATTATAGCCCCTGTCAGTGCCTTAAAAGGAGTGGGATAATTCCCGTAATTAATATAGAAACTAGAGTTGGTTTTCTGCTTTGAAATTGCACATTAAATTGAAAAGTGAGACTGGCATAGTAATGAAAAATTAGACACATAAAAGACATAAACAAATTATTATGTATAGTGCAGAGAACGCTGTGCGAAGATTGCCATCCAGTAAATTATGATGTGGAAAAGACCATATATAAATGAGTTTGTCTTAGTTTCAAATAATTCATTGTTTAAATCTGAAACTCAAATGATCCAATACATTCAGTTTCTCTGGCCTCTGAACTTCATTATTAAAATGAATCTCTAATTATAATTCCTACTGTACGCTTGGAGTTAATCCAGTAGTGGCACTATTGATTTATTCTCCATACCATGACATTTTATGGTATAGTATATCCTCCCAAATTAATTTTACTAATAGCAGAAGACCATGTTTCAGAACAGTAAGCTGGCATTAGGTCTCTTGTACTGGCTCATTTAAATTTTGGGTTCATTATAGTTGGCTCATGTGTTGAAAACTAAATGCCTAAAACAGTCCTATTTAGTCTGAATTTATAAAATTTATATGGTCCAAATAACTAAGCATTTATAAAGTCATTCAAGAAGCATTTCTATTCTCTTCCTCTCTACTTCATTTTAAAGATAAACCAGCTGGTTGTGCCTGGGAACTGATCAAACGTATGTGCTGAGAGACCATACATGTGTTGTCTTGCTAACATGTTTTCTTGTACATGCCTTTATGTCTATATTGATGGGAAACTATCCGGTGGAGATACCCTTGGTTCAGGGATGGTGAAGCTCTTAGTGCTTTAGGTTTGTCACCATAGCTAGTGGGTACTAAGTGAGAATAGGCAGGCCCCAAGTGGTGGGGTGTGGGGCTTGTAACACAACTTTTGTATGCCTGAGAACCACCTTATAGGGAAGATACAGATAGCTTTTGGTTATAGTCTGGCTTTGTGCTTCTGAAGATTTACTTGGCATCAGCAATGTCAGATTCCAAGTGTCCTCTGCAGAATCCATAACCATAGTTAAAATAGAGGCAAAAAGACAGAGCCCTGATTCACATTATGTACCTGGCATGGAAGGAGGGATGGAGGTTTGCTGACCTTGCTAAACTTGCAAGAAATTTATGAACTTGCTGAAAACCCTGCTTTAAAACTGTATTTTAGTGTATAATCTATCTCTTAGGAAACCCCCAAAGCCCCCCATGGTCCTCTCTCTCTGGTACACCCCTGCCTGGCTGGCCCTTTCTCAGATCTTGGTGTACCCAGCTCTGTCCCACCTCACAGTGTGGGCACACACTACTCATCAGTCTGTGCTCTGCCCACTCTTCCAGCCAGATGCCCAGCTACTCTTCAGGGGTCAGCACAAGCATCATTTGCTCCTCTGGGTCTGCTCTGTCTCTCCAGATCGCGTTAGCCTCTCCCACCCTGGCACTTTCTTATGGTGATCTCTACAGAATGCAGTCCAGGTTGCAATAATGCATTTATTTGTCTAGTGCCATCTTGCAGTAAGAAAGCCACATGAGGCAGTTGACTTCTTCAAACATAGCAAGGCTGACTGAGACAGGCCTTAAGTGTAGTAGAGTACAAAATACTTCAGTATTAATTTTAGATGCTGGGGCTGGGGAGATAGCCCGCCAGCCTGAGCAACTGTCTGGCAAACACAAGGACGCAGGTTCAGTCCCCAGTACTGCAAGTCATGCTGGCTCCAGAACCTCAGGCATGATGTGGGTGTGGTTGTGCACACCCATAATCCCAGCTCTGGGGAGGCTGAGATAGGAGGATCACTATGAGTCCAAGCTGTGTAGTGAGACCCTGTACCAAATAAATTAACAGGTAACAGATTTAAAATAAAATAAAATAATAGTAGATGCTGATTGCATGTTGAAATGATGCTATTTTGGACATACTTGCTTAAACAAAATATGCTACTAGACCATTTTTTTCCTATTTTTTTTAATGTAGTTACTAAAAATTTAAATTCCAAGTGTGATTTACATTTATCTCACAAAAGACATTTCTTTTGTTCCACTTTGCTCTAGACTATAACTTGTGTGTGGGAAAGGGTGGGCCCTGTCCCCCTCCTCAGCCCCCAGGAAGCACTCTAAACACTTCAGTTATTGGCTCAACACATGTGAGTGCTAGAACCAGGTCTTGGAGGTCGCAGGGCAGTGAACCAAGAGAGAGTGTGGTTTTACAAGGAAAGGCTGGTAGGCAGGGCCTCTCCAGAAGAGAACAGTAAGCAAAGGAGTAGATGGAACTTCATGTGATGTTGAGGTCACTGACATATTTCAGAGAATGAACACAGGAAGGATTACTGCAGAGTGTGGATGTAGCAGGATTTTGAACTTTGTTGAAAGCCATGAAGAATTCATCAGAGACAAACCTGATGAATTTCTGTTAAGAGGTAGCAGAGCAATCAGGAAGGGCCTAGCAGCAGGCAGGGAAGACAGGTGGAGAGCCTTTTGTAATTCAGGTGAGAAATAGGCCTTGAGCAAGGCAGGGGCAGGGTGGGAGCAAACAGCGGAGGAAGCCTACCTGGTGTGTTGGGCTTGGAGAAGCCACAGAAACTTAAGGTGACTTCTAAGTTTTGCTCAAGTAGGCAGATAAATGGGGCAGCATTCAGGAGATGAGAAGCTTATTTTCAAAACACACATCCAATTGTGTCATTCTGCATGTACTCTGTCCCTTCCTGTTCTGTGTTAAGTCTCAGACTGTCTCCTTGCTCTCAGAAGGAGGATTAAAATCTGTAGTTGTACACCAAAAGCAGTGGACAATCATCTGGCCTGGTCAACTCTCTTGTATCTCATTTTCTCTCCACCAAAATCTTTATAGTGCTGCGGGCAGCATAGGGGCTCCTATGGCTAGCTCCCTTCATTTCTCTTGCAGAAATGATTTTTTGCCCTTCTCACTTGTCTTGGTTTGTTTTCTATTGGTATAATTGAATATTGCAGGATGGGTGATTCCTAAGCTATGAAGGTTTAATCAGATCCTGGTTCTGGATACTGAAAGATCCAAGATTAGGGACTTTTTCTGGCAGGGTCCCCTTTCCAACGTGATCTCTGCGGAGTCCCCAGGGGGTGCAGGACTTTGCATTATGAGAAGGGTAAACCCAAGAGACATAGCAATACCAGCCCCAAGATACGGCACTCACTCATTTATGTTATGAAGTCCTCATGGAGTGAGATCTTGTCTGAAAAAAAAAAAAAAAGTCCTCATGGTTTGCACACCACTGAAATTTTCACAAGGCCCTCGTTCTTAGTAATTTCCATCACATAGACGCTCCAGTGGCGCAATCGGTTAAAGAGTGGTACTTATAGAGTAATTTCCATCACAGTGGGAATTAAGTTTCTACGAGAGTTTTGCCTGGATTTTCCAACCAAAGTTCCTCTTGCCTTGAAAATTTCTTCTTCCTTTGCTTGTGGCTTGAGGCACTTCCGGGTGGAAGCTTTCTTAGAGATGTGAGACTCCTCCTCTGCCTAAGGCACTTATGTTCCTCCCACTTTGCTTTGCTGTCCTGTCCTCCATAGCGCTTTTGTTTGTGCTTGATCTGTCTCTGTTGCCCCTGCTGAACTCTTTTACCTTGTGTCTCTTCCTTGCCACTGTCCTCTTGTCACACTGCAGGGACCCAGTGTAGACTTGTAGAGGGAAGCAAGCGTTTGAATAAATGAGTCTGGTGCTCAGGAGGCAGGCAGCGGTTCTAAATTATGATTCCCATTTAGACACCATCTTCCTGAGCTTCTCATCCCGAGTCCTCCTGGTTACCCAAACGTCAGCTCCCCAGGGAAATCCAGACTTAGTTTCCTTCCCTCCTGCCCCACCCAGTGCCGAACACCTGTGGTGTCTTTCCCAGTGGATTTTCTGATAGCTAAGCTGAGCTTTGCACAGTTTACATTTTGCACAAGGAAAACAGGTGATTTGGAAGATGTAGTGAAGGGTGAAATAGAGTATTTTGGCATCTTAAGAATCTCAATTTTGCTCTTTTTTAAAATCTTTCTTGTCACCTAAATTCACAAAGTGATATGTCAGTAGACCTAATTATTGCAGAATCCAACCACCCAGAAATTCATATCAGAAAACTCAGCTTTAGAAGTGCTAGCAGGTAAAAATATAGTGAAAGTAGACTATGCTTTTGCCATGAATTGTTCTATTAAGTAGTCAGTGAAATTTCACTCCTTAAGATGACTCTGAGCCAGAGTGTTGTTATATCCATTTCAAGTTTGGGGATGTTTATTTTGGTTAAGTTTTTCTTTAAATTGTTGGTTTTGAAAGCTGAATTTAATACTCAACAGCTACACAGAAGCAGCAACTGTTATTCGCTATGCACAGAGTATCTGCAGTCAATGATAAATCCTAGTTTAAACTTTAATGTGATGCTTCATAAATAAATAGGGAAACCTGCATAATTACTCCCAACACATGTTCTCACCCAAGCAATAGTATAACACATGCAACCTGGCTGCATTCTGTACAAAGAATATGCTTAAAATTTTAATGTGGCACTCCATGGGTGGTAAAGTAACCATTATGAGGTTAAGATTATAGTTTTCCACTGTTGGTTAGGAAATAATCTAACTAGGCCAATGGAAAACTTGAAAACACATAGACGTATTACCTTCATATATGTGATACTTAAGATGGATCCTCCCTCCTTGTAATTTACCTGAAAGCAACACCCCTCACTTCAGATAAGCAAGAATCAATTTATGGATCATTCCACCAAATACAATATGGTTACTAAAAAAATCAAGACAGAAAGAAAAAAAACCCCCAGCCAATTGCTGTATTAATAATCATTCACTTGTCATAGGAATAATGCTAATATGACAAGATAGTTAAGATTTTTGATGCCTCTGCAGAACGACAGAATCCAATCCCCCGTCTGTTGTTGTGGGGTTGACCTGGGCTGGTGTGTCTATCATAATTACTTAGCCCTGGCTAGTGTTATTCATCTAAGTGGTTGGCAAGGGATCCAAGTTTGGGTAATCCAATTTCTCGTGGAGAGTTTTTCACATTTTAATTGTGAAAAATCCTTTTTCCTTCTCTAGGCATGAGCTCTCCAAGGGTGAGTGCAGATAAAGCGTGAGCTGTGTCATTTTCCATATGGAGAAGGTGAGCTGAGGAATGGAAGTCTATGGGAAGATGTGAAAGTTAAAACATCCAGACAAAGGGCTGGAGTCCTTGGTCTCTGCACCAGAGGTCAGCCCCGCTTCTGCCTTTTCAGCAGATGAGTTATATGAGCCAATAAATTTCCCTTTGTCCCCTTTAGTTGGTTCACTTGGGGATTCAGTCACTTGAAACAGGAAGAGGCGTGACTGATTCATCCTGTTAATAGGCCAACAATTCAGAAAATAATGAGGAGACTTCTACTTTCAGGAATCCTTAAATCCAAATAGGCAGAACATGTCACTTTCTATTGTTCTGCTTCTTTTAAGTAAGTTTATTTTCCTTGGGGGGGGGAAACTTTCCACAAGATTTCAATGAAGTGATCAATTAAGTATTGCCAGTGCTAATTATGAGTATCTTAATGGACACACCAGCATTTTATTCAACCTAATCGCTAAAACAAGACCTCCACAGTAGGCAGTCAGGGCTGTTGAAGAAAAATATTACCCTGTTGATGCGAAGTGGAATTTACATGTGAATATTCTGCTGCGAGTCGCCAGAAGCATTTGTCATGATGTTTTTCAAATCCTATCATCCTAAAGCAGCAGTGTCATCTGTCTTTGCTTGTAGCCATTTCCATGCAGCGACATTAAGAACAAACTTAATTGACAGTCAGTGGGAACCCAAGGGCAGCACACATGATCAATTATCTAAATATGCTGGTGGTTACCAAAGAGAATGGAGTTCATGAATCTCGTATAACAAGATTTTTATGTACAGAATATTTTTGTCCTTTGACGGCATAGAGCTACCACCTGAACCTGAATTATTTTCATTTCAAATATATATTAAATGGAAGTTCAGTAAGCCGTCCTCAGTGTGAAGTCTTGAGAAGTGGGGTGCAAATTAATCATAAATAGCACTACTAATATTAAGAGACAGGTGTCCTAGCTGTTGATCCTTTTCTGAGCATTGTACTTTCAACAAAGGACTTTTGGAAGCCCCATCTTTCAGCCATTCTTATAAGTTTTATTCTTATTTGGCCGTAATTACATTTTGAAGAAAGGATGAGCTGTGATTGTGGTGATTGGATTCTAGCATTGTTTCTGCCTTCAAAACTGATTGCATAAAGCTCTGCTGTTTCAAGAACTTTATAACTAGAGATCATTTGGTGTGTTGTAGTAGGTCATTTCAAAAAATCACGAAATTTTCTGAGAAGTGCTTGCATTTTGCATGTAGAATTTTAAATATTCAGTAGCATACATAGGTTGAGAAGTTAGGCTTTGGGGTTTGGAAACTGATAGCATTGGGTTTCTTTCTTTCTTTCTTTTTTTTTTTTTTTTTGAGACAAGGTTTCACTATGTAGTTCAGGCTGGCCTTAAGCTTACTTCGTAGCTTTGGCTGGTCTTGAACTCACAACAATCATCCTGTCTCAGCCTCCTGAGTGCTGAGATTACAGGGGTGTGCCACCACGCCCGGCAGCATTGGGTTTCAATCTGTGTCATGCTAGTTATCAGCTGGGTGATGTAAGGCAGCTTCTTGTTGCTTCAGTTTCCTTACTTGTAAGTGGACCAATGAAGGCTCCTCCAAGATGGAGTTTGGATCTGAAACTCCCCCTAGGACTGTGTGTGAAAGGTTTCCTCCCAGGCTGGCATTCCTGGGAGGTGACAGACCTTTAGCAGGTGAGGCCTAGTTACAGGTTTCCATTTGTTACTGGGTTTATGCCCTTGAAGGGAATTGCAGGACCCTGATATATTACCTTTTTCTCCTGTTTCAGGTCTAAATTAAGGTCTAAATTAAGCAACTTGACTCCATAATGTACCCTCCAGCCCAGAAGCAAGTGGGCGAGTCTTGGGCTGGAACTGGAAGTAAACTTTTTCTTACCATCAGTCAATTATCTCAGGTATTTGTTACAGTAATAGAAAATGAACTCACCCACAGGATTGTTCAGAGAATTATGATAATGAGATAATATTTGAAGAGGGCTAGCACAGAATAAACAGTTTTCGTAGTCCTTTAACATTCTTTGCACTTAAAAAAATTGAAGTCTAGATGATATACAAAAAATGTACTGATGGGAATTGTTTATTTTTTTTAATTTTTTTTTTTTTTTTTGTGTGTGTGTGTGTGTGTGTAAGGTCTCACTACACAGCTCAGACTCACAGTTGTCCTCCTGATTTCTGCTTCCCTGCTTCTGGGATTTCAGGGGTATGTCACTGTGCCCAGTCTGAGAATTGGTTCTTGTGGTTCGAAGTCAAAAGTCCTTAATTACCAGCTGCTATAAAGCATAACAACAGTCCTGCAAGAACTGTAAAAATCATAGTGCAGCTCTCATTCTTCATTATTCCTTGGTGGCATCTCAAAGGTGGTGTTGATAAACTATTTGGATTTTTTTTTTTTTTTTTTTTTTTTTTTGCAGAACCAGGGACTGAAGTCAGGCTCTTGCGCTTGCCAGGGAAGCACTTATTCCATTGAGCCATCTCCTGGGCCCTTTTTTTTTGGTAGTATGTTCCAGTGTGGGACTTTTTTTGTGCAGGGTCTCACTACACAGCCCAGACTCATAGTGATGCTCCTGATTTCTACTTCCCTAGTGCTGGGATTACAGGTGTGCTCCACTATGCCTGGACTCAATTGCTGGCTCATCGCACCTGAAGGCAGGGCCAGTGTGGCATGTGTGGAATTTCTGACAGTCTGACAAAAGTGTTGCCTCATGTGAAGGGTACATTTTTTCTCTCTATATTTTGGAAAACATTTTCTTCCAAGTATTTTTCTATTTGTCTTTTTATGAACTGATTATTATTTCTTAATATAGGTTTAAGTCCTGTAGTTGGAAAGTGGCTTGCACCTTGTCCTTAGAGTTCATGGTCTGGGAAAATTATTCAGTCAGGCATATATGTAACTATCACAGGGATAATTTAAAAACAAGTACTTCACTGGCCCACAGACAAGTAAACAAGTGTCTGTTCTCTCCTCCAAATTCCAGAAACTCTGGATTCTAGCAAGTGGTGATTTCAACCATCTCCCCACTTGGACATCAGTGGGATATCTGACTTGTTATGACCCTCTGTGCTCAAGTATAAATACCAGCTTTGCTGATAGAAACAGGGTAGTGGAAATCCAAGAGAATTATTAATGCCTAGCAAGTCGAGACCCAGAGAATCAGGAACATAAGAGGTTGCAGAGCTGGGCTAGCTCAGTCAGTAGAGCACAAGAGGAGGCAGACTGCTTAAGAGAATTGGGAATGGGCCGGTCTGGTTGGAGTAGAAAGCACATTTATGCTTTAAGGCTGTGTTCAGACCAGGTTGTAAAGGAAATAGGAAGTTGTAAGATGGCCAAGAGCAAGCATGATGTTATCTGTCTACGAAATATTTTAGCACTACTGCAGTACTAGGCTAGGATCAATCGGGCTATCTGTCATCCTACTGAGCACTCAGGTTGAGAGGGTGCTCCCAATAGAAATATAACCGTGTTGAAGTGTTCACAAGTGCCTCATCTACAGTAGATTAGGGGTGTATGACTCTCCCCTCTTGGCACATATTCTCGCTAATTTAAGTAAAACAGTGCACAGCATTCACGTGGAAACTTTAGAATGCAGTCTTGCAAGCAACATTGGTGCAAGTGAAGGATTATCCAGTGGTTTCTTTTTCCTGCTAGAACAAACGTATTGTCCTTTTAAATACTTTGTGATGACAAAGAGAAGTAGGCTTAGAGTGAAACAGGACACAGAGTTTGAAAGAATCAAATTCTTTGCAAATCTCTTTCCCCTTCTCTTCTCCTCTGTGGCTTCTGGAGTTGAAGTAACATGAGAATGTTTCTTTGAGCTTATGTCAGTTTGAGACAATTTTTCCTCTTGATAACCAGAATTATCCTTACTGAACTGAAAGAGTTTGAGTGGAAATGTAATGAGTGGGTTAAAAGTTTAAAATTAACTAGGAAAATAATAATGTCATTTGTTAGCATAGAAATATAGGGAAGAGGAGAAAATACTGATTCTAGTCATGTGTTTTAGGGGCCCCAGGGAAGCAGATCCAGATGTCTTTTGAATATGATGCTCTGAGATTTAGAAGACAAAATAAGACTGAAGATGATATTGCAAGCCATCTGTATATAGAAGACCTGAACTTAAAAAACAAATGGTAAGGTAGAAGTTGGAATTTCAACTTGGAATTAAGTTAGTTAGGATAACAACTAACTTAATGCCAATTAATTATTAAGTTAATTAGAAAAACACCCAAGATAGATATAGATAGCCTGAGCTCACCTACTGAAGTTGCTCAAATTTGCATGCACATCTACTTACTTGTTTCAGTGCCTTAACTCTTCTTATCCTTCGTAAGCAGGACTTTCTCTGAGGATCACTGATAAAGTGATTACTAGCTCTCCCTAAAGGGGGAATCATACCAGATTTGTTCTAACCCTAGGAACTTAGGAATTGGAGTGAATCTAGTTCTACAGATGAGAGTCAGCTCTTTGTCAGATTTCTTTAATGCTTTATCATCGGACCTTAACATACCGTGCCTTTTCTATAGTTTCATGAAAGTCTCCAGAAATGCATTGAGCTTCTAGGCCTTATCCCCACTTTCTTAAAAATGGTTTCTTCAATTTTTACCTCTGCACCTCAGTTATGGTACCTTACACTCAGTGCAGGACTTTGGATCAACCAGTTTCCTCTTCTCTCCCAGCCCCACCAAGGCAAGCCTCTTTCTTTCCTAGTAAGATAACAAGTATCGTTCATATCACATATGTTCTGGGAGCTGTGGCTGGGTTATGGTGATGGCAGGGCCTAGTATTCACTGGCTCATTTCAGCATAGCTGACCTCCCTGGTGGTCCCACTGGTCAGGGTTGTTCTTTGTGACCCCAGGACATAACAAAAGAGATGCAGCATCACTTCTTATTAAATTAAGTAATGCTGAGGCTTCTATCTGAGATTCTAAAAGTTAAGAAATGAATAAGGAGTAAGATATGGAAGCAATATGTGCAACTTGTCTTTTGAATAGTTTCTCACTTGTAATTTAGATGAGGATCACATTTAGGGAAAATATGATTGTATGGAATAAAAATCATGTATTTTGTGGCTGTGTGATTGTACTGCTGATATCTGCTGGTCTATTGAAAGGAACAGTTAATGTTTTAGTTTTTAGAATTTTGACCTGTTTTGCATGCTTACATCTGATAATCTGAATAATTAATTTGAAGACAACAATATGCAATGTGACAACCATTGTTGAATTCTGGTTACTTTGCTTAGTGAAATTCTGTATCATTTCTGATAATTTTTTTTACTATTTTATTCTATTTAAAAAATAAAAAAGAGGGCCTACCAAATAGCTCAGCAGATTAAAGCACCTGCTTAGGCAGACGCAGGGGCTGGGAGTTCGATCCTCTGGCCCACCATACAAACCCCACCCCTGGGGTGCTCTGAGAAGACATTGAGACTGGGCATGGTGGTGCATGCCTGTAATTCCAGCACTCACAGTGGAGGGAGGGTGTAAATAGGAGGATCATGATGAGTCTGATCTACGCAATGAGACTCTGTAGACCCTGTCCTAAAATACAAATAAATAAATAAAAATTAAAAAATTAAAAAGATAACCACTGAAAAAGCCAGGGCTGGGGAGATAGCTCAGTAGAATAAGCACTTGCCTGGCAAGTGCAAGGGCCTGAGTTCAATCCCTAGTTCTACCAAAAAACAAAGAAAAAAAAGAAAAAGAAAAAGCCAAACAATTTATATTGTATTATTTTACTTTATTTGTGTTGAGTTGCATTGAACTACACATGATATTGTATTTCTGTTTCTACAATCAGAAACAAAAGTATTTTTTACCGCCAGACACACAGTTATCTGCTATGTAGTTACATGGATATGAATATAAGTAGCCTAAATTAATGTTTTAAAATAGTAAGCATAGTACATTTAATGTATCCTCCAATGAAGATTACCACTAAGCTTTTATTAGGCATGATTGGTGTTCTTCAAGAATAACACAGTGGGTACTATTTACTGCATATTTAGAGAAACTTCTTTGATTACTCATTTGGAAAAAGTCTTTATCCATCATTTTACAGAATCTTCTTCAGTTTGACTCTATATGGCATTTCTTTCTTGATTAGACTGAGGGTGTAGGGTTTTGGGGGAATATCACAGGGGCAAAGAGGTATCTTCTCCATCCCATAACAAGAGCATATAACAATGGTGGCAAACCTATGGCATGTGTATTTTTTGGACAAAAGATTTTAATGTATGAATTGATTTTTCTAAACTAAAACCTCATTATTCAGGTTTAATTGCTATATTGGCCCTCTGTGATAAGCCAGTTTTTTGTTTCAGTTTTGGCACTTGTCTCCAAAAGGTTAACTATCACTGCCATATATTGTGAACAGGATTTATCCCTGGTAACATCACCATTAAGGATTTTTGAAAGAGATTTCTATGCACATGGGGTTCAGGGCCATTTATTCACCCAGTAGTCACTAGGATATTGGTGTCTACAGATTGGATAGTTTAGGAGAACTGCACCGAACATAAGCACTGCCTGGAGGATGCGGAATTATGGACAAAGGAAGAAGCCAGCTCCTTAGTGAAGATGGAATTGTGCAACAAAACACCTGCCTGCCCTGAGACAGGGTTAAACACCTTGGCTTCTGCCATCCTCAGTGTTTCCCACTGGCTCAGCTCACCTGGAGGACGGATGGCAAGAGAGTGTGGTGGCCCTGCTCGGGTGGCCTGAGAAGGAGAAAGATGAAGGTTTGGGTCTACACTGTAGAGAGGCACAAGGCTGGTGCAGCCCATGAGGGATGTGGTGTGTGCCCCAGAGTAAGGGTGTGTGATTTGTGATGAAGCAATTGGGAAAGATTCATTTCCAGAGGGTGAGAGAGCAGCTGATAAAGACATGCAATGGACAACTTCTGGGCTGCTTCATGGGGGACTGCTTTAGGAGCACAGGGAGCAAAGCTGCTTCTAAATAAGACTGCCACCGATTTTGAAGGGATGCACTTATCTCATGCGATCTGAAACTCAAGGTCTGTTTAGACCTTGAAGGTGGTGTTGGAGTCTGCAGATTTAATTTATACAGGAAATAATGTATAGAAGTTATAAATGGAATAGCGTAATAAATTAGGTAGAGATAAAAATTCAAATGAAAAAATGGGTTTAGGAAGTTACCTGTAAATTCTGGTTCTCTGGCCTGGTATTGAATATGATCTTAATAGCAGGAAAAAATTCTCCTACTAAATCTAGGCCATTTTGTTTCTTAGAAAATAAAGATTATATAACCTTCATTAAGCCAAGCAAAACTGAGAAATTATAAATGGATTTTAATTAACAACATGAGATCAAACTCATTTTAATGTCTCCTTCAGACTATAGACCACTATTCCAGCTCTGAAATTATTATGTAGTCTTAAATATCAAATCATATTTAACCCTATAAATACCTGTAAATGCCAATTCACTCTTCTTGATTTCAATCACATTGGCTACTAATACCTAGGGGAAACTGTAGTCTTTTTGTTTAGACTTTTAATTAATTAATCAAGTTGAATTTTTAATCAGGAATCATGTTATGGCTCAGATGTGGGGTAAGTGTGTTTCCCAGGCATTCATATCTTGGAATTTAATCCCACTTGTGGGGTCAGAGAGATGGCTCAGTGTAATATACGTTTCCCTGGCAAATGCAAGGGCCTGAGTTCAATCCTCGGTTTTGCAAAAAAAAAAAAAAAAAAAATCCCACTTGTGATTTACTAAGTGACTGAAAACATAGTTAATTACAGTGTAATAAGCAGAGTCTTTGAGAGGTGATGAGATAAAGCCATCAGAGAAGAGTTCCTGCGATCACATCATGGTGGCTTTGTGAGGTGAGAAAGACTGGAACACACACAAATATGCTCTTGTCTCTCACTGTGTGGTTCCTCATATGACCTGGACATTTAACCAGTAAGGAGTGTCTCAGTACTCTTATCTTGTTGCTAGGGTAAATACTCAACACTTAAAATTAGGGAAGAAAAGGTTTACTTAGCTCACTGTTACTGAAGTTTCAGTCCATACTCTGCTGGCTCTAAGGCAGAGTGGAACAGGGCAGAGGGCAACCTTTCATGGCAGTGACAGAGAGCAAAAGGGAGTAGTAACAGCAACGATGGCTACAGAGAGCAAGTCTGTCTCCCTTCAGTTGCATTCAGGCTGTACACCCCAGGCTGGGAGTAGTACTCACACCCACAATCCCAGTGGATCATGAATTAATCACAAACTGTAGAAGTCTGCCCCGTGACTGCATGAGGCTTTGGGTGAGGCAACTGGACACAAACCATAACAGGAGGCCATTGGCACAGAGGGACCCTTGGAGCTCCATAACTGTGAGCTAAGTAAATTTCTTCTCCTTGTAAAGTTACCCAGATCCAAATATTACATTATGCTACTGAAAAATACCCTAATACAGGGTAGATAATCCAAGTTATCTAAACACGATTAGTATGTATTCTAGTGACTCTTTTCTGGCTTTTACTGTTCTCTCTCACTGAGAGTTTGTTTTCTTACCGTGTTACAATTATAATTTAGATCATCCCTGAAGATGTTCATTATATTGAAGCCTTACTTGCTAGCTTTCTGGCTTTTGAGATATTTGCATTATTGAGGTTCTACCATTATCAACTGGTTCATCTAATGATGGGATCATAATTGGATAGCAATTTTGAAAAGGAAGTGAATTACAGTGACATGACCTTGGGACCTGGTTTCTGTGTCTCTGTCTGTCTGCTGTCTGTGTCTATCTGTCTGTGTCTCTCTATGTCTGTCTGTCTGTGTGTCTATCTGTCTCTCTTTCCCTCTCTCTCTCTCAGCTGCCATGAGAGAGTAGCTTTGTATAACTATATTTCTGTCTGACCATGGTATCAAAGGAATGAAGACATCTGACCGTGGAACTCTGAACCTATGAACCAAAATATCTATTTTCTTCTTTAAGTTATTCATTTCAGGTACAATTTTGTCTCAGATAAAAAAACTTGAGGCACTGCTTGTGAGATAAGACTTCCTGAACACTTGTTCTACACATTCTACCTGGATGAAAGAAAAAAGGAACAAGATAGAAGACAGTGCACCATATGTTTAAACCCAAATGAGTAAGGCAACTAGGACTTCCGTGGGCAGTTTGGGTCGGAGAATTACTGAAGAGTCAAAGGTGGATGCTACTGGCCCTCTTCAGATTCTGGTTCAGCAAATTTAACTCTGCACTTCTGTTTTTTCCCATTTGTCTATGTGCCTTTTCTCAGCGTAGACTAGAGATTTGTTAGTCAGTCACACAGGGTATTGGAGTTATTAATAATGTCAACAGACATCCTTTATTTTGTATAAGTAAAGTTTCATATTTTGAACAGAATAATTCCAAAATCATTTCTTGGTTTCATTATAGTATCACTGAAGTTATATGAGACTCCATCTTTGTCATATTATAGATATATACAATTTCAAAGAGATAAGGTAGTCACTCTGGTTCAGAGTTAGCAAGGACTGAGGTTGGTTTCTTTGAAATAGTTTTACTGAGGTAAAACTGGCATATAATAACTGAGCCAGTAGGAAAAGCATGTGAGTTTTGACCTATGTCAGTGTATGTCTACACCAGTACACAATCGTCCTGATAAAAGGAATGGGCGTATTCATCAGCCTTCTCCCACACTGAATTGTTCACCTTTATCCTTTCTGCAGTCTGCCTTCCTGTTGTGCCCTTGATTCCCACTGTAGACACCTGCTGATGTGACATTTGCCATTCTATATTAGTTTGCATTTCCAATAATTTTATGTAAGTAGAGTCACACTGTACAAGGTTTTATTGTCATTATTCTTGTTGTCTTTATTCTTGCCATATATTTATTTTTATATCAATCCATATTGTGCTGAATATCCATAGTTTATTAGCTCATTTTCAAAAATACTAACTTGAATTCTATGTGGACATAGGACCATACTTTTGTCAAGTCACACATTAATAGAATTTTATTTCTACCCTTTGTGTATTGCAAATAAACCTGCTACTCAAATACTTGGACATGTCCTTGTCCTTGTATGGGTACATCAAGGTTCTATTTTCTTATCTAAGTATGCAGGAATGGTGTGACTACGCTATATGGTAGAGGTATGTTGGATTTTTAAATACCTGTATTATTCAGATTTTCCATTTCTGGCACAAAATATCTGACACTTGCAACTTAAAAGAAGAGACATTTTTTTTAGGTTCATCATTTCAGTGATCCAGTCCATGGTTTCTTGGTTCCAAAGTAAACCATGGTAGAGGAGTATTATGACACAAAGCTACTCACTTCTTGACAGCTGAGAATCAAAGCATGGGGAAGAGTGACAGCTAGCTAGAGATGTAGGCCCCAAAGCCATGCCTATAATGAACCCCATCCTCTAACTGGGCCCTACTTCCCAACAACACCTTAGGCTACATAGAGTGGTGTTTCCATTTTCCAATTACATCTCTGTCATTTAATCAAGTGCATAATTAGCTTAATGATCACACTACCAAATTATTGTCTAAAATGCATGTACCATTCTATATTCCCATAGTGAATGACAGTCCCAAGCACTTCATAATCTTGGTGAATCTTCTAATGGTGAATCTTAAATTTTAGCTACTTTAGTGAATGACCTAGTTACTTTGTTATAGTTTTAACTTGCATTTTTTAATCACTAATGATGGCAAGAATTTTTCATGGGTTTTATGTATCAGTTTTTAAAAATGTCTATTAGAGTCTATCATCTATATTTAAATTAGGATTTCAATCCTGTTATTATTGAATTAGTTAGTATTTCTCATATATTCTTGTATGTGAATCTTTTATGTGAATCTTTTATATGAATCTTTTGAAAAAATTTTTTTGAAGTTTTTTTCTCCAGTCTGTTTCTTGATTTTTAGTTTTTAACAGAAATTTTTAAAACACAAGAATTTTTAATGTTAAACCAAATTTATTAATTTGTTTTGAATCATGAATTTCATATGTATTTGTAATAGGGCAAACTAGTAGCATAGATTCTCATGGAATATTGTAGTTTTAGGTATTCTATTTTGGTCTGTGTTCTATTTTGAGCTAACATTTATGTGGTGTGAGGTATAGATTGATTTTCCTTTTTTGTTAAAACATTTTCCTATTGTTTCAGCACCATTTCTTGAGCAAGATATTCTTTCTCTACTACATTGCCTTCATAGCAACTGATGGTTTGACAATTCTCAAGACTGGAGTAGAAAATGAAAACTTAAAAGTCTATGATTTGAAACTCTTGGATTGAAATACATAGGGCTTTTGAATGATATCTCCATTTTGAATAAGAAGTATGACCACTCCAAGAGTGTCTTCAGTGAAAGATCAGGTATCTCCTGTCAACATTTATTATAGTCATAAACTTTGGGGAATAATGTCCAAGGCACTTGTGTGTAACTGCCATACTTAAAGTGTCTATTTCCTTTTATGCACACACCAAACTTCCATCTGTCAGTAGACAGATCCGGGAGATTCCGTGCCCTTAGCTAAAGCAGCCCTATTATTACATACCAAAAGGTTCACTGAGAGAGTCACTGTCAAAGAAGTCAAAGGAGAACATGTAAATGGGAGAATACAATACTTGATCTGAAGCAAAGCAGTTAATATTATTTTCTGTTTAATTTGGGTTGATGATATGACAGTGGGACAGGTTTGATTCATGAGAAGTTAGTTTAAACCTTATGAGAAAAAAAAGAAAATGAATCTGAAGAAGAGGATTTTAAAATGTTTTTATAACTGTTAATTATAACTAGTGAATGACAACTATTAATGTGGGAATTCATCATATTTTACCTTTTAATTTGAAAAAGGGTTATTGTCTGAGTCCTTGGCTATTATAATTTATGATATCTTTTTTGAAGTTGATGAATGTCACATTTCAGTATAACGTATAATCCATAAAATTTTGTTTTAGTGCTTCCATGGTGAATGAAAAGTAATGTATTCTTGGCATTTTATGATGTTATTGTTTCTAAGTTTGTAAGAAGAGAAATACATTTTTCTTTTAAAATCCAAATATATATCGTTTTGGTACCTTGGAAACCTCCTCATTGTGAATTCTACAGATATAACTAAACACACATATCAATTATGCAGATATATCTTGTTCCTTATCCTTTGAAATATTTGTAGCTTCTCTTCCTATGGAGAACAATGTTATAATCATGGTCAAGAGATCATGATTCCCTTTATTGTAAAGACATGGATAGAGGGCAAGGGAGGAAAGAGAAGAGGGATGAAAAAGGAATTAAGTAATATCATGTACATTTTTCAATTCCCCACAAGGCATGTAAGAACTAGGTAGTACAAACACGTGCTAATAAAATAATTTTAAAAGACTTATTTGAAAATACCTAACTAGTCTTCATTTCGGAGTAGTTACATGTCTCTTATGGTCAGAGGCCATCTATAATTTATCTTAATGTTTCTATGGATGAATATATTGCTTCACAGAATAGAGACTTCTGCTCGATCCCGCCCATGCCCGCCCAGCCCCAGAGACTGGCCCGAGACAGCGCAGCCGACTCCAGCAGCCTCCTCAATCCTGTCCACGTTGCCCAGACCCACAGACTGGCATGAGATAGAAGTTGACTCCAGAGGCCTCCTGGATCCTGCCCCAAGCTCTCCCAGTGAGTGGGAATTTGCACGATTCACCAGGCTTCCCAGATCAGTGAGAATGTGGTGAGTCTGAGGGAGAGCCATTGGCTTCTTCCCACGCGCACTGCCCGGATCCCCGCCCCCAAGCCCTCCAAGCCAGTGACTGGCCTGAAACCTCAGGACCCACTCACCAGCACCGCCCCGGATCCTCTGCCCTAAAGCCTGCTGAGTGGGTGGGAATTTCCCTGACTCCCTGGGCATTAAAGTTCAGTGAGTGTAGAACTCCAGGCCTGTTGTGCGGAGAGACATTTCCCAGGGATTCCCTGCCTCCCCCACCTACTGTGGCCCAGTGAGATCTCCAGGCCCTCTGGGCCAGAGAAATATTTCCCCGCGATTGCCGGTCCCACCCCACAGCCCCAGACCCAGTGTATGTTAGCTTGGAGTGAGAACTACAAGCCTGCTACTCCGGAGGGACATTTCTCAGTGATCCCCAGTCCCACGCCATGGCCTGAAACCCAGCACAGCCTGGCTGGTGAGTGAGGGCTCCAGGCCTCCTGAGCCAGAGGGACCTTTTGCAGCCTTCTGTAGACCAGGACCCAGCACAGGCTGGCTGACCTAGGACAGCCTACCCTGTGAATAAGATCATCCACTATCCTTTTATGAGCCCAGCAGATGCACCAAAGCTCAGGCCTGCCCACCTAGAGAGAGAGCTGCCTGACACAAGAGGGCTGACCCCGGCAAGTTTCTGCATCCTCGCCCCAAAGCCAGCTAAGACAGTGGGAATTTTCGTTACTTGCTCTGATTCCAGTTCGGTTCATGCTTTCCTGAACAGGAACCAACAGGGGGAACCACAGGAGATACAGCAAAAAAGGAACTGGACACAATAGCTAGAACCAGGATAGACATACCTGGATAATCTCAAAATTAATAGATTGGCGCCCAAATCTCACAACAAGCTAAGGTTATAGCTGCACCAAAGCTCTACACCAAAGGTCAAAGGTAAGTGCTATAGAAAATGACAAAGACAAGGGGAAAAATGAAAACCCAGAACTCGAGTCCACCAGTAAGGGCAGAGGACACTAGCTCAGCTGCAATGAATGAATTAACAGCAGCAAAGGAACAATAGCAGAAAGGTATAGAGGAAATAAAATGATAAGTAATTCCCCAAATTAATATAGAAATATATGAATACAAAATATCTGAAATAAAGAATCAATTCCAGAAACATTGGGTGGAAAAACAATGCTCACCCAGAACAAGTGCAGAGAGCACTATTCCAACTGAAACGTATGAATTAACAGCATCGGAAGAAAAGAAACAACAGCAGAAAGATCATGAGGAACTCAAAGCAGAAATAAGTTCTGAAATCAAAAAATAATTCTTTGAAAAAAAAGAATTATTTGAATTCATACCATCTGAAATACAGAAACAAGTCCAGAAATATACAGAGGAAACCCAATTTGGAAGAAACACTGAAGAAAAAGAATTAATAACTACCTCTAAAGAAGACATGGATAAAAAAAATGGAAAAGATCAGAAATATGATGGATTCCTTGAATGAGCAATACAGAAAAGAAATAGAACACATGAAACACAGTCAAAGAGATATAGAACTAAAAATATCAATCACAAGTCTATAAAAGGGTTTGAATGAAAGCGAAGATAGAGTTTCAGATCTTGAAGATGCCAGTGCAGCTAGTGAAAAGGTGAGAAAGGATCTCTTAAAAACAATGAGAATGCAGGAAAAAAATTACCTGCAAGATGACGCCAGGATGAACAATGTGAGAATAATTGGTATCAACGAGAATGAAGGTGTCAATACAAATGATGTAAGAAGAATTTGGGGAGAATTAATCACAGAAAACTTCCCAAATATAAGGAAACAATACCACATTCAGGTCACCAAAGCATACAGAACACCAAATAACTTCAACCAAAGTAGAAACACACCGAGACATATAATAGTAGAGATCCCAGAAATCCAACCCAAAAATAATATACTGAAAGCTACTGAAGAGAAGAAGGAGCTCACATTCAAAGGAAAATCCATCAGAATTATAGCCGACTTCTCTACACAAACAATGAAGGCAAGGAGAGCATGAATCAGAGTTCTTCAAGTCCTACCTGAAAACAAATTCCAGCCCAGACTATTATACCCTGCAAAACTCTCTTTCAAGTTTGATAGAGAAGTGAAATACTTCCATGATAAAGAATTTCATGATGACAAAGCTGAAAGATGTTCTAGAGAGAGACCACAATGACCAGAACTCCATGAATGAGAATGGAAGGAACCCACGAAACAGGACAGACAATTAAACACAGGTTACAAAGGAGTAAACAACACCAGGTAAATATTATGACAAACATAAGTCAGCACATTTCATTTATAACCATCAGTGTAAACGGACTCAATTCTCCAATTAAGAGAAATAGACTGGCACAGTGGATTAGGAAACAAAATCCAACAATATGCTGCATACAAGAAACACACTTAACTCAAAAGGACATTCATAGGCTCAAAGTCAAAGGATGGAAAACAATACTACATGCCCCAGCACCTCAGAAAAAAGGCAGGAGTAGCAATTCTGTTCTCAGATAGCCTCATCTTCAAACCAAGAATGACCAAACTACACAAAGAAAGCCACTATATATTGGTCAGAGGAAAAATTGAAGAGCAAAAAGTAACACTCATAAATATCTATGCAACAAACACAAGAGCACCCAACTATGTAACACAAATCTTAATGGACATGAAAAACTTAATGTCTAAGAACACAATCTTAAGGTCTCCTTAATACACCTTTATCTCAAAAAGATAGATCAAACAGACAAAAAATAAGCAAGGAAGTAGCAGAACTGAACCAGAGCTTGGAATAAATGGACCTGGTGGACATATACAGAATGTTTCACCCAACCACAGCTGAATACACATTTTTTTCAGCTGCACATGGGTCATTTTCCAAAATAGGCCACCTACTAGTCCAGAGGTCATGCCTAAGTATATGCAAGAAAATAGAAATTATCCCATGCATAATATCTGACCACAGAGCAATGAAACTGAAACTAAATGACAAAAGAAACCAGAAAAAGTTGATAAATTCATGGAAACTAAGCAACATCCTACTCAGCAATCAATGGGTCACAGAAGAAATTCAACAAGAAAGTCAACAATATCTACAGTTCAATGAAAATTCAAATATAACTGACCAGAATTCATGGGATGCGATGAAAGCAGTTCTTAGGGGGAAAATCATAGCTATGAACTCACACATTAGGAAAACAGAAAGGGAACAAATTAGCACCCTAATGTTGCACCTCTGACAACTAGAAAAAGAAGAGAAAATGAAACCCAGAGCACAAAGATGGGAAGAAATCATAAAGATCAGAGCAGAAATTAATTCAATTGAGATGAAGAGAACAGTTCAAAGAATCCACAAATCAAAAAGTTGGTTCTTCAAAAGACTAAATAAATTTGATAAGCCTCTTGCCAACCTCATCAAAAAGAGGCAAAAGAAAATTCAAGTACAAGCAATAAGGAATGAAAAGGGTGAAATCACCACACACCCACTGGAAATTCAGAAGATTATCTATAGTTACTTAGAGAATCTTTACACTCACAGAATAGAAGACACAGAAGAAATGGATAGATTCCTCGAAAGGTACAAATTGCCAAAACTGAATCAAGAAGATATAACAACTCTCAATAAGCCCATAACAGCCAACGAAATAAGAAACGTAATAAAAAGCCTATGGACAAAGAAAAGCCCAGGTCCTGATGGATTCACGTCTGAATTCTATGAGAAATTTATAGAAGATATAATCCCCACACTCCACAAACCATTCAATGAAATTGAAAAGGAAAAAGTCCTCCCTAAATCATTTCTGGAGGCACGTATAATACTGATTCCAAAGCCAGGGAAAGACACAACCAAAAAGGAGAACTACAGGCCAATCTCGCTCATGAACATAGATGCAAAACTACTCAACAAAATCCTGGCAAATAGAATACAGCAAATCATCAAGATCATACACCATGACCAGGTAGGATTCATCCCAGGGATGCAAGGATGGTTCAATATTTGAAAATCTATAAATGTAATACACTATATTAATAGACTGAAATCTAAAAACCACATGATCATCTCAATTGATGTGGAGAAAGCTTTTGACAAAGTCCAACAGTCATTAATTTTCAAGGTCCTCCAGAAAATTGAAATAAATGGACTCTACCTTAACTTGATAAAAGCCATCTATGACAACCCAAAATCTCATATAATCCTAAATGGGGAAAAACTGATATCTTTTACTCTTAAATCAGGTACAAGACAAGGATGTCCTCTATCACCCCTCCTATTCAATATAGTCTTGGAGAAAAGAGGCAGAAATAAAGGGGATAAGAATAGGTAAAGAAATTAAATTATCACTATTTGCAGATGACATGATACTTTACTTGGAAGACCCCAAAAATTCCACCAAGAAACTACTAGAACTGATAGGGAAATTCAGTAGCATAGCAGGATACAAAATCAACGCTCAAAAGTTAATAGCATTTCTCTACATAGATAACAACCACACTGAAAGGGAAACAATAGAAATAATACCTTTTATAATAGCACTGCGGAAAATAAAATACCTGGGAATTCAGTTAACCAAGGAAGTCAAACATCTTTTCACAGAAAATTCCAACACCCTAAGAAAAGAGATTATAGAGGATTTCAGAAAATGGAAAGATATTCCATGCTCCTGGATAGGAAGAACCAACATCGTGAAGATGGCCATACTCCCAAAATTGCTATACAGATTTAATGCAATCCCTATCAAACTGCCATCAGCATATCTCCCAGACCTAGAGAAATCATTCCTAAAATTTATTTGGAACCACAAAAGACCTAGAATAGCAAAGGCAATCTTGACCAATAAAGACAAGGCAGGAGGCATCACAATTCCTGACTTGAAATTACACTACAAAGCCACTGTGATAAAATCAACATGGTATTGGCATCAAAATAGACCTGAGGATCAGTGAAATAGATTAGAAGATGCAGAGGCATCTACAATCACACTCAGCCATGTGATCTTCAACAAAGGAGCTAAATAACCTCACTGGAAGAAAGATAGCCTCTTTAACAAATGGTGCTGGAAAACATGGCCTTCTACATGCTGAAAACTAAAACTTGACCCAGCTCTATCACCAACCACTAAGTTAAAGTCAAAATGGATTAAAGATCTAAACATTAAAACAGAAACACTCAATCTCCTGGAAGAGAAAGTAGGAGGAATTCTTGAAGACATAGGGATAGGTAAAGAGTTCATGAAAAAATATATATTTGCACAGGAAGCACTTGAAAGAATCAACAACTGGGATCAACTCTTCTTAAGGAGCTTCTGTATGTCAAAATAAATTGTCAACAGAGTGAAAAGACAACCCACAAATTTTGAAAAAATCCTAACTACTAAGCAATCAAATAGAGGTCTGCTGTCTAGAATATATAAAGAACTAAGATATAACAGCGCCCTCAAATTTAAAGACCCAATTCAGAAATGGGCATCTGAGATGAATACATACTTCTCATAGGACTAAATTAAAGAAGCCAATAAGTATATGAAAAAATGCTCCACATTGCTAGTCATCCATGATATGCAAATGAAAACAACACTGAGATACCATCTCACTCCAGAAAGAATGGCTATCATAAGGAAATCAACCAACAACAAATGTTGGAGAGGTTATGGGGAAAAGGAAACACTTCTCCACTGCTGGTCGGAATGTAAACTGGTACAACCATTGTGGAGGTCAGTGTGGAGACTCCTCAAAATAGAAGGTCTAGAAATCCCATTCAAGGCGGCTATGCCCCTACTGGGAATTTTCCCACAGGAAATGAAAACATTGTATCATAGTGATATATGTATACCTATGTTTATAACAGCACAATTTGTGATAGCAAAATCTTGGAAACAACCAAGATGTCCATCACATGAGGAATGCTTGAAAAAGATGTGGTATTTCTATATAATGGAGTATTACTCAGCTATTAAGAATGATAAACTTAAAGCATTTATACTGAAGTGGATGCCACTTGAACATATACTCATAAGTGAAATAAACCAGACACACATGTGTAAATATCATATAGTCTCCCTAGTATAAGAAGCGAAAAACAGAAATACAAATGGAAACGTACAACAACTAAAAACAAGTGAATCAGATAAGGCAAAGTGAATGGCATATGCTGCAGAATACTAATCAGCTTTTCTTCTGGATGGTTAACAACCTAAGATCAGAATTGGATAAGAAGAAGAGCCACAAGGCCAGCCAACATTTTGGCCCTAGCCTTTCAAGTTCAGCGAAGAGTCAGGACATAGGAGAACCTGTACTGCAACATCATGAAACTAGTTGAGCTCCAAATTTTCTGAACAAGGAGATTATGGAGCCACAGAAGAAAGAGACTGAAGTTCTATAGTGTGCCTAGGGAGAGTCACATGGAGAGAAAACTTTTTCTCAGGCTCTCACAGAGAACAAACTGGTCAAGCATTGGCCGTGACTCATCCACATAGATGACACAAACAAAGGATCTACAATGTAAGGTACAGGACTACAAGATATACCCTGAGGGGACTTCACTGACCTCCTAAGAAACATAAAGTACATGTGTTGGTATATAGGTCTTGCTCTATCTAGGTCTTAACCATATAGAAGAAATGTATAAAAATGAAGTATACACCACGGGGCCATAATAATAAGTTGAGCTATAAATGGCTATGGTGGACAACTTCTTTGGATAACTCACTATTGTTATGGAATGCTGGACTGTGTTGGATTGTGTTGTGGAGTTCAGGCACCTAAATTAGTTGAATGACAATGGAGTGCCCATCTTTGACAGGTGTAGACAAAGGAAGGGGTATAGAAAGGAAGAATCATGTGTGTGTATGGACCGTATAGTTGGGGTAGATAATGCTGTACTTCTACATAATTCTATGAGAGGCAAGATTTGCACTAATGGTGGTTGGATAGGATATTAAGTTGGCTTCTAGTATTATGGACAACCACTAGGAAAATAGCAAGTTAGAAAGCATTAATTATTGAATCTTTTATGTAATTCAGGTATAAAAATAATATATGCAAACAGCTACACTCTTAATTTACTGATAAGAGACACCTACTATAATAATGTCTGTAAGTATAGTATCATGTATACACCTTCTATGATACCAATGCATTATGAAAACAGTTTGCAATGTATTAATTTATCAAATCCATCTTGTCAAGGTATCTTAAAACTGTCTCATTGATATTTGTACTTCAATAAAATTAAAATTAAAAAAGGAATAGAGTCTTCCCAACATTTATTGAAAATATGAGGAAATATAAGAGAAAATTTTTACCCCTACCAAATCTAAAGGCTTAATCTTGATCCCCTATGTTGTTAGTCTCATCAAGCAGATACATTTTTTTCTCTATCTTTTCAATTGGGTATATTTTAATTTTGGTTATATCTATTAGCTTGTCTAGCATTATGGCTCTGTATGTACCTTTGATAACCACATCCATTCCTTCTACCCATTCTGCCATGGCCTCTACAACCCCTACCCTACCCCTTGTCAACCACTAGTCTGTTCTCCATTTCTAAGACTATTTTTTGCACCTAGAATCAAATTTGCATCCTTGTGCTTGCCAGGCAGGCATAGCCCTGCTGAGCAATGTCCCTGGCCCATTCTCCATTTCTAAAAATTATATTATTTGAGAAATATTACATGAATATGGAATCAGTGAACTGTTCCTTTTTTTGATTCAGCATGGTTACTTGGAGATGCATCCATGCTGTTATAGTACGTATAGCCCATTTATTTTACTTCCTAGTAAAATGCCATGGCACATATCATGGCTAAGCAAACTATTGATTCAATCAGCAATGTCTGGAATGTTTGCATTTGGAGGGTTGTCTTACTTATATTCTTGTCACTGAGACACAATACTTAACAGCCACAATCTAAAAGAGGAAAGGATTATTTCAGATTGCAGCTCTGAGAGGTTCCAGTCATGTCTAGTCTGTCATCAGGCAGCTTTTGGCAGGGACCACGAGAGGACGGTGTGGTAGAAGGCTATGGCCAAGCAGGAAGAGCTCAGGACATTGAGGCAGGAAGCACAGAGAAAGAGGAGTCAAGGGAGAGGGTAGACTCTTCCAGGGCATGCTCCATGTTAGTGACTATATAAATATTCAGCTAATCTCTTCAGTTTAATTCCTTCACCTCAGCCTCTGCTGAAAAGTGCCATTTACAGGGGATAAATTTCCCACCTTCCTCTTCATAGGGCAAGAGTACATAAAATTCAAAACAGTCTTCATGCAGTTTGAGATAGTTTCTAAGTAATGATTCCTTTTCTACTTTTTCTGTTTGTGGCCGGCTGAACCCATCCTGCGGGCAGCGCTGGTGCAGCATGTGGGGCCAGGGATCAAACCTCGATCCCCGCTCTTGCCTAAGCTTGCTTAAGCAGGCACTTCAGACTGCTGAGGTATTTTACTGGCATTTCTTCTTTTTTTCCCCTTTTGTTTTTTATACTCACTGCAGCTTGTGCTACCTCACATCATACTGGAAAATTCAAAATGGGTCAAAGACCTAAAAAACATAAAGGAAGAAAATGAATTTAAGAGTAAAATCCTTAAAGCTCTGTAGAGTGTGAGGCTTTGCCTTTGTTTGCTTTCCTCTTTCTCTTTCTATTGTCATTAAACAATTTCTTTCCTAACTGCCTCTTAATCCAATTCAATCTTTATGTTATTATCACCTTTACAACCAATTTCAATAGTCCCTGAGGACACTCATTTCTGAGGCCTCAATGAGCTCCAGAATAGAACAGAATGGAAATCAGCCTGCTCCTGGGCTCCCCTCACTGCTGACTGGTTCAGCATCCCTGGGCCGTTAAGTCAGTGACCATTTGCTCATGTCCTTCTCAGGGCCCAACATGATGTCATTCTCATTTTACTATTCCCTTGTTTGTATTCCTTTAGGATCATTCTTTTCAAAAGAACTTCATGCTTTCATTTTAAAGTTTCAGGAAAACGTGGACCTAAATGTATGTTTTTATTGTGCTGTTGCATTTATCTTTGTTACTGGAAGTGTCCTCAGCAATAATATGAAAACTTTCGATATGATTGAATTATTCTATTATATATTTTTGAATTCAGCATCATGTTCTATAATAGAAATATATGATCATTTATTTATTAAATTTCTTTCAAGTCATTTCCATTTTTTAGTTTTAGAAGCAATGACATGATTAACATATCTGTATAAAATATTATATGTTCCCATAAGTATCTCCTTAGAATAAATTCCTAAAGCTTAATTAAAGGCATACATATATTAAGACTTTTGTTATTCATTGATGAATAGCTCATTGATTTTATGTCTATTTGTAAGGGAGTTCTTTTGCTTACACACACATCAGTGCTTGATATTATCATCTAAAACTTGTCTTATACTTTCATTTACATTTTAAGTCAAAGTGGACCTAACACAATTGACTTAAAATCATTTTTAGGAAGAATATCTTAACTACATTATCCCCAAACTGGATATATTATGTTTGGCAGAAGTCTCTTAAGTTTTAATCAGCTTAACAACCCTCTATGTAGAGGATGATTTAATTTTTTGTTTAAAAGTATTTCCCTTGTTATTCCTAGAATTTTAATATGGAACTTATTTAACCCCTTCCTTTTTTTTGGTACCAGGAATTGAACTCACAATCTGATGCTTGCCAGGGGAGCATTGTGCTACTGAGCTGTATCCCTAGCCCCTATGGGACTTATTTGAATATTGCAAGTACATATTTATTGAGTAAAAGGTGAGACATCCATGAAGTTATCATAAAATATGTAAATCTTACCTGGATAATTTTTGGGCTAATCATTTTGAAGAACATTTAGTGAAATGGGTTATTTATTCATTAGAGAAACAAGGCTAGGATGCTTTTCTTGTTTCTGTTACTTTAAGGGGCTGTCTTGGTGTTCTCAGGCATTCCTCTGGTCATTGTGAGAAGAAATCAAGAGATCATATATTAAAGAGAGCGAGTTGTAGTTATCTGTCCCAGTTTCTATCCTGTAATCTAAGTCAGCCTTATCTGCTGTTTACTTGAAGTTTAAATACCAAATGTTTTTAATCGCATTAGAGAGTATGTATGCCCAAAATCAACTCAATCCTGTTTACACTTATTAGAATCCTGAAGACAATAACTATGAAAGATTATTTAAGTCAGAGGCAGTCTATCCACCCTCCTGAACTTCAATTTTCAGATAACTTTGAACCTTTACATGAAATTTTAAATCTTGGTTGATTGACTTTCCTGTACTTCCAATAAGGTGAGCAATTTCCATCAGATTCGAGTGCCAAAACCACTTTGCTTGCCCTGTGAAAGAATCATGTAATGGATTGTTTCCCTTTTCTGATTGCCAAAGTGTTTGAAGCCAAATCCTGCAACTATATTTCTTCTTCCCTACTTTTCTTCAGATGTAATAAATTTATTTTCTTTTTTTATATACTGATGATCAATTTATAGTCTTACTTTTCTCATGAAGTATATTTTGTTATCTTCTAATTCATTGTAAAACTAGTTGAAAATAAAACAAATTTTAAAGTGTGGAGTACAGTACAGTGTGGAACCTCTGAAATTCACAAAAGGAATACTATATTGATTATATTTGTATATTAAGAGGCTATATATGGATATCTCTGTGAAAACATACTAGTTGGAAGGCCATTGGGCTCCTTGAGTTCATAGCCACGAAGGGAGCTCTGTGTGTGAGCTGGAGCTCAGGAAAGCAGACACCATTAGAGGTTTGTAAAGAGAAGGAATTCAATGCAGGGAAATGATTACATGACTGTTTGAGGAACTGGCAAGGCAAACATGAGCTTGTGAGGCAATAGGCAGCACTGCAGCACAGCCAGGAAGGCATGATAGGCTCAAGGGGCTGCAGCATGAATTAAGGTGGTGCCCGTGGTGAGGGTAGCCTAGAAGTTGTGGGCCCAGAGAAGAAGGGAGGAGTTTCTTAGGAAGCTGCTGCTGTGAGCCCACCATGTGCCTATGAAAGAACAGGGGCAGAGGAGCACCCTGCATGGTCCCTCCTCCCACACCCCAGACACTTGGCAGTGTTTCCACTTGTACAGGGTTCCTGGGAGCCAGCTGACTAGAGAATGTGGGCCATGCGTTGGTCCTGTTGGACAGGGCAGAGCTGGGCAGTGGATGTCTGGTCCTCACACAGGCATGAGGCTGGAGCTGCACAGAAAGGCATGGGGATTGTGCAATAAAACAGGGATGGCAATTTATGACTGAGCCACAGAGAAACAGCAATTTCCCTGGTAAAGACCCCACAGAGGGCAGACTATTTACTGACCACTTAGGACAAATATGGGAACAAAGGAAACAAAAAAATATAGCTGCAGTATATTTTTTTGCCTTACTAGAACTTTCAAGATGATGAGCTTAAGCCATTAGATTTTGAAAGGTATTTTCAGTATGTACTCAATTTATGCATAAAGAAAATATACACAAGTTGGCTTCATAAAGTGTAAAGAATGATAATATGAAAAGTGACTTTGGAAAGCGATTATTTTTTTAAACCTGAAAAGGTTTCACATTTATTAAAGGTCAGAAAAAAATAATGCCTATGCTTAGTGAGTTTTGGGTTAACTAAAATGGGGGAGAAATTAAAAACACACCCTACACTATAGAGCAGGTTATTGTGAAAAGGCACAAGAGCCATCATTTAATGGAGACTGTCTCCTTTTTTTATATTTCACACCCTGGCATCACATCCAGGTCATCCTGTCAAAACCCTGCTTAGGACAGGAGAAGTCCACATGCAGGGTTCTGAGAACTGCTCTGTACCTGTGATACAAGATCATCATGATTCATTTCTCAGCCAGTTTTGGCCAAGCCATACCATCATTTCCTCTGAGATACCCATATTTCCATTCCTTAATTCTTTTTTGGGATGGCAGGTGACTTTTGAAGGCCCCAAAGAGAGAGACAGGAGATCATCCTGATTCTGAGAGCAGCTCTAGTGCTTCAGTGACCTCTTTGTACAGATTTCTAGGGCTCTCTGCAGCTTGCAAAGCCATTGTGCCATTGGGTGTTGTCTCAGTTACTCTTCTCTCATTGCTGGGAAAAATACTGAAGGAAGGAAAGGTTTACTTAGTTCACTGTTACTGGAGGTTTCAGTTCATACTCAGCTGGCTCCAAGGCAGAGTAGCACATGGCAGAGAGCAACCTTCCATGGTAGAGACAAAGAGCAAGAAGGCAAAATAGAGGCATAGCAGAAACAAATGTCAGCAGAGGGAAGTCTGTCTTTGTCTCTCTTATGTTACATTGAGGCTATCTTGGGGTAAATGCTCATACCCATAATCCCCGCAGCATTAAGATCCATAATCCCAGTGGATCATGAGTTAATCTCAAACTCTAGAAGTCCCCACCCCATGACTATATGAGCCTTTGAGGAGACAACTAGACACAAACCATAATGGTGTAATTATATCCCATGCTCACATTAAGAGCAACCACTACTTCTGCTCTTTTCTTTCCTCCCCCTTCTCCTTGTTTTGTCTTTGGTTACCACTTTCTTCTTGTTCTTGCTAAGTATGGTGTCTCCTGCATGGTCCTGTCCATTCTTTTGTTTTTCCATTTATTTTTATTTTATTGAAATACAAATGTCAATCAGACAGTTTCAAAACACCATAACCATACAGAGTCGATGAAATAATACATTGCAAACTGTTTTCATAAAGTTTTGGTATTGTACAAGGTGCATACATGATATTATATTTACAGGTTTTTATATAGCTGAATTATATCAAAGATTCAATAATTATTTACCTAGTGGATGACCATAGCACTAAAAGCCGACATAATATCCTGTCCAACCACCATTAGTGCAGATCTTGCCTCTCATAGAATTATGTAGAAGCACAGCGTTATCTATCCCA